>CM045896.1:36862500-37030000 GCA_025169545.1 Anguilla japonica
TTTAGATGAAAGTGGCTGCCTTAGAGCCTATTTATATACAATAATCATGGGCCAGATTTGAATGAAATCACACATTTTAACAAGGCAGATTTTAAACTTACGAGGCCATCCTGGGGATGGAGGGGGTGAGGTTTCTGTTTTTGGGGGTGATCTGAGACTGAAGCGGTGGCTTTTCTGCAGGTCTTTTAAAAGGCAGATTTTAAACTCACGAGGGGGTTAGGTTTCTGTTTTTGGGGGTGATCTGAAGCGATGGCTGGGGATGGAGGGGGCGGGGTTTCTGTTTTTGGGGGTGATCTGAGACTGAAGCGATGGCTTTCCTGGGGATGGAGGGGGAGAGGATTCTGTTTTTGGGGGTGATCTGAAGCGATGGCTTTCCTGCAGGTCTTCGTATGGATCGGAAACGAGGCTCAGGAGGAGGAGAAGACTGAGGCGATGACGTCAGGTGAGCAGAAGCAAACTCCAAAAAACAAAAAATGTTTCCTTTTTCTCCATTGACCAGCGTTTCATGACACGGGCTTTGGAAACAACTTCCAAAGGCATTGAGCTGTGAGATGTATATAGTACATCTTGAACACTTTAAACACTTTCATCTCCCCCCACCAAAAAATAAATAAACAAAAATATAAAAACCAAGTCACAAAAAATGACACAGCAAGGTTGACAGTAACACTAACACTAACAATCTGTTTGTATTCTGATGGGGTCAGGGGACAAATATAAGGAGAATAATTATGGCATCAGATAAATATCCAGCTTGTAATAGACGCAGAAGGGTACTGGGATGGGTAGCGTCCTTTCAACAGGGTAACTGGGAAACAAATGATTTGATTGGTTTCTGCATCACACAAGGTTAGCTAATAAGGAAGAACTAGGCAGTGGCCAGACCAGCACACATGTCTACTATTGAGTATACCAGTTGCATAGAAGTTGTATGCCACTTGCATACTCAGTAGTGGGTAAGTGTGCTGATTTGGACAAGCCCTAATCTCTATAACTTGTAATTTGCGCTCCAGCACAGTAGATGGTGCTGTGCACTTACAAATCAGAGCGTACCCAATGGTAAAGTCTGCTGAATGGGGAAAGCAGAGCGATGATGAATGTCTTCCTCCCCTCCCACCAGCCGTGCGCTACATCGAGACGGACCCGGCCAATCGGGACCGCAGGACCCCCATCGTGAAGATAAAGCAGGGGTTCGAGCCGCCCACCTTCACCGGCTGGTTCCTGGGCTGGGACAACGAGTACTGGAGCAGCGACCCGCTGGAACGCGCCATGGCCGAGCTGGAGATGTGAACTCTGACCCCACCCTAAACCCTGGCCCCGCCCCCTGCCCCCCCCCCCACCCCCCACCCACTGAGCTTCTGTCACAGACTCAAAGGGGATAGCGTGTCACCCCCTCCCGCCCTTCTCCAAAATGTCAAGGGGCTTAAAATGCTTTTTGTTATTGTTTTTAAGCTGAGCTTTAAACAAAAAAGAAAAAAAAAGCAAAGTTTAGATTGCATTATTCATTATTCAAGAGGCTTGGTAGACTAGGCCTGTCAGGGCAGTCAAACTCCAGTCCTGGGGGGCCACAGTTTCTACAGGTATGTGTGGCGTCCTTAGGCCTTGAGAACGAGGTGTGTGGATTATTTAGCCAATCAACATCTTATATGAACCACTGGAGCTGAGACGCACGTAAAACCAGCAAGCATTGCGGCCCCCCAGGACTGGATTTTGACACCAGTGGTTAGGACAATTCTGAGGGTCTTGTTGCGAATGAAAGACACTTCCTTTGTAAAGCTCATCCTCATAAATGTATCCTGCGCGTGTGCATTACCTAAGCAGGATTTTAGCCTTTTATACACAAACACCGTTTTAAAAGTGATCAATATTAAATCATGAAATAGATACTCATAGGTGTATTCCCACATTTAGCGTCATAAAAATGCATTTTCTGAACTTAACGAGTAGAATCGTTGTCCAATGTCGAGCAATTATTTATTCACCGGTATAATCGACTGACTGAGTTGCGGCGTTGACAGCGAAGGTCCGTGAGTTAAGTAGCCTAGTCTAGCGGTTTCCGTTAAGGTGCAAAAGTCGACATAAAGCCTGCCGCGGCTGAGAATGTAGTTTCGAATTGCTAACAGAAGTATCAGCTCAGTGGAAGGTCGTCATTTTCGGTAGAATTAGCTCTTATGTTCTAACGGAAATACAGCCTTGAATGAAGACAAAGATCGAATTTGGCTCTGGTGTACAGGAAACGTGCCGGCTTTGTTTAAAACAGGATTTCTGGTCACGTTTGCAGGGCTTGTTACACAAATACTTTTCATCGGGACTGGGAGACTCAAAGCAGTCGCTGCAAAACCAGCTTGTTCGTGACAGAGCCTTTTGCTCACTAGCGATAAAGGGCCTGCCTATCACCCGATGCACGCTCTGGATATGCTTCAGCACCCACTGCGATCCTCACAAGTTCAAGTGGGTATGGATAACAGATGGACGGATGATAAAGGGCCTGACTATTTTGCATCGTCCCATATTTGTGATTTTCTAAGCTTCCGTTTTGGCCACGTTGATGAGACCAGATAAATGTTAATACAGACACTCCATTTCGCCCGACAGCTAAAGTAGCCCACGGTCGGCCCACTGCGCTTGTGTAGCTGTGTAATGCTGTTGTGTATTTATTGGGACTGTATCTTTTGCTTACTAGTGATAATGTGGTTTTGTCACAGCTTCCTTCATAAACCAATACAAAAAACGTGGAACACCACAGTTCTGTGTTATCGTTTCCTTTCAAATAATTGGGACGGATCTCCTACGTTACCAGGGAAACGCTGGTAGCTGTTTATTCCAGAAGTGCTAAACGCCATCAGTCGATAATGCGGCGTGATTCCATTCATTCTGTAACAAACAGGCTTTCAAGGTGCGTTTGCAAGCAAAGCATGGTCTAGACCACATAAATGTCTCTCACACGTACTTTTTAATTTATAATAAATTGAACATTTGCTGAAGCTGAAAAAAAACAGTAGAAGTAGCACATTACTGAGTTTTCACTTTGGAAAGTTACAAACATGTCTAACAGTACTCAGAACATCAGAAAAAGGTGAAAATTACAGCTATGGATATGCACTATGTATATAATGGTTTACAGCAACATTAATAGGCGTTTAGTAACTACAGTATAGTTTAGTATGGTTAATATTTCATGAGTTGAAGACAACAGCCAACCATAACATGAATTTATCCATTTTTTAAAAAATGGAAATTTGGTATGGCACCCATGATAGACTGATGATGCTGATAGCTGAGGCTTATAAGTAAAATGCATAGTAGTCATACATTTGTTTAAAGTTTTGATAACAGGGTTCATACCTGCCAGTAATCTTCAACTGGGTTAATATAAAGCAGTCTGGTTTCATATAATTAAGTTCATGAACCTACTGTAAATGAAACATTACCGTAAAAAATCTGTTCTCGTCACAGAAAAGCTTTAAAAGCATAGCATACCAATTTATGATTAATTGTGAATGAAATGTAACAAATGTTAACAGAATGGCAATGGCTTAAGGCTTTGTCAGGTCAATCCGACTGTTAGATTGCTCTTCTACACACAATCCGCTCACCTCTGTTTGAATTTAACAAAGGGCTGGTCAAAGCCACCAGCCGTTCATTACCAGACACTTGAAAACCTTTGCTCACACACGCAGGCGCACACACACTCATGCTCACACACGCAGGCACACACATGCTCACGCGCACACACACACGCTCACGCACACACTCATGCTCACACACACGCACGCGCACACACATGCTCACGCACACACTCATGCTCACACACGCAGGCACGCACGCACGCACACACGTACGCACACACATGCTCACACACACACGCACACACACACACGCACGCACACACACGCACGCACGCGCACGCACGCACGCACACGCTCAGTGCCGATCAGCAGATTCACATGACCAAACAAACGGCGCTTTCAAAGCCTCCAAATAAAATTTAAGCGAGACACCTCAAACCAACCGAAACAAACGCTTCCGTAACTACCCACAGCATGCTTTCAAAACACAGGAGGCGCGCCCCCGCCGATCCCGCGTCGGCGGCCGGGGCCCCGCGAGGCCCCGCGAGGCCCCGCCTCCGGGCCGCGGGCGGGTGGCGCTCCCGCGGCTCGCGGTTCCGCGGCTCACTGCTTCATGAAGCCCTGGATCATGTCGATGGGCAGCGGGAAGATGATGGTGGAGTTCTTCTCGGCGGCGATGGTGTTGAGCGTCTGCAGGTAGCGCAGCTGCAGGGCGGACGGCGACTCCGCGATCACCATGGACGCCTCCTTCAGCGCCCGCGAGGCGTTCATCTCGCCCTCCGCCGCGATCACCTGCGGGGGGGCGCCAGCGCGGAGAGGGCGGGAGCCCACAGACGGAGAGAGAGGGTAAAAAAGAAAAGAGGAGAAAGAGGGGACAGTGAGAATGAGCCTCTCACTGCCTCTGTGGTCACAGACCTTTAATGATGTTAGCTATTAAAGTCACATTAAAATATTTTCCATTACAACCAATTGTTTTCCAGGACATTTCGGCAATTTCTCATTTTCTATGACTGGAAAACTGCATCAAAAAATTCCAGGTTTTCCAGGACACTCAATTTCTTATTTGATTAAATTCAATTGGTGTTGACCCTGGGATTGGTTAGTACCAATATCAGTTATCAGTCGTTTCAGCAATGTCCAATCCCAGCCCTGCTTAGTTCCAGTAATATCCAATCCCAGCCCTGCTTAGTTTCAGTAATATCCAATCCCAGCCCTGCTTAGTTCCAGTAATATCCAATCCCAGCCCTGCTTAGTTCCAGTAATATCCAATCCTAGCCCTGCTTAGTTCCAGTAATGTCCAATCCTAGCCCTGCTTAGTTCCAGTAATATCCAGTCCCAACCCTGCTTAGTTCCAGTAATGTCCAATCCCAGCCCTGCTTAGTTCCAGTAACATCCAATCCCAACCCGGCTTAGTTCCAGTAATGTCCAATCCCAGCCCTGCTTAGTTCCAGTAATATCCAAATCCCAGCCCTGCTTAGTTTCAGTAATGTCCAATCCTAGCCCTGATTAGTTCCAGTAATATCCAATCCCAGCCCTGCTTAGTTCCAGTAATATCCAAATCCCAGCCCTGCTTAGTTTCAGTAATGTCCAATCCTAGCCCTGATTAGTTCCAGTAATATCCAATCCTAGCCCTGCTAAGTTCCAGTAACATCCAATCCCAGCCTTGCCTAGCTGCAGCCATCATCAAATTTGCATGGTGATGTGGCTGCTGGCTGAGCAGTTTGCCTTTGCTAAACATTATGAAATAATGTGTGTGTTACACTGCTGACTTGATTATGTTCTGTACAACAGATTACAAAACTGCACAGTCATCGCTTCTGCTAGGAACAAATACACTAAATATATTTGCCTAGCTGCTGGAAGAACATGGTAAAAAATGCTCATGAATATGACTGTGTATCTAATGAGCGCCAGGAGCAGCTGGAATTCTGGGTGATTGCCGCTAATTAAATCCTGAGAGGGATGGGTCTTCCGTGCCCTGCTCTACGACCGCGCTAACAGGACGGGTCATTTAAGACCGTGGCCGTCGGTCGCTACGGAAACGCGGAACAGCGGTTCTTTTGACAGCGATGAACTAATTTTAACCTCACAGTACAGGGCCCTGCTTCAGGAAGCAGGATCACGGAGTTAGCTGGATAACTGCCCTCCGAGATCCGGAACATGGGAGTGCGAGAGCCGCTCAGATAAAGAAAGGCTCCTCAGAGAGGCAGTGAAAGGGAGCTGTGTTACGAACACGCGCGGGCAGGGAAGCGCGCTCAGCCGCGCCCTTGCCAACCAGTGTGTGCCGCAGTGAACTATGACCCCAGTTCCAGTGACCCATGACCCAGGGCTGCCTCTGACCCCTCTGGGTGTATACCAGTTGAAGAGTCACAAGCAGACAGGCGTCAAACATGAGTGTTTGTATTTGAAACAGCCCTTTAATTACGTCTATTCTTTATTTAACCACGTAGGTCAGCTGAGAACCGTTTCTAAAACTATTTTGCAGGGCGGACCGGGAGGAGTCAGAATAGACAGGAAATTCAGAGGACGCAGGTCCACAGGGTGACCAGTTGGCCAGTCTGATGGGAGTTTGAGCAGGAACTCCCGGGTTTACATCCCTGCTCTCTCAGATAGCACCACGGGAGCTATACTGTACACAGTAACTCAGGACCTGGGGTTAACCTCTCACTCCACAGCAACTTAAACTTCATCCAGCAACTCGACTTGGTGTTCCCCAGAGGTCTCCCATCCAAGTGCTGACCAAGCGCACGCCTGCTTAGCTTCAGTGGCTTCAGCAGGGTATGATACATTATCTCTGAGTAACAGAGACACTCGATACATTATCTCTGAGTAACAGAGACACTCGATACATTATCACTGAGTAACAGACACTCGATACATTATCTCTGAGTAACAGACACTCGATACATCATCTCTGAGTAACAGACACTCGACACATTATCTCTGAGTAACAGACACTCGACACATTATCTCTGAGTAACAGAGACACTCGATACATTATCTCTGAGTAACAGAGACACTCGATACATTATCTCTGAGTAACAGAGACACTCGATGCATTACATTACATTACATTACAGGCATTTAGCAGATGCTCTTATCCAGAGCGACGTACAACAAGTGCATTAGTTCCAGGTGCAGAGGTGCAAAAGAAACACACTAGAGCGAAGTAAAGATCGTAGTGTCAGAAGTGACCACATAGATCAGGACTCCAACCCTGTAGAGTAACCTGTTCAGCAAACAAACAATCCTGCCAAGTACAAACTAGCACTGAAATCACATTTTCCTAATCAGAATCAGACAAACAATCCTGCCAAATAAAACTAACGTGCTCGTATTAGCCTAACTAGGTACATTGAGCTAAACTATAGGCTAGGGAGGGGTG
Source organism: Anguilla japonica (assembly GCA_025169545.1). Taxonomy (NCBI): domain Eukaryota; kingdom Metazoa; phylum Chordata; class Actinopteri; order Anguilliformes; family Anguillidae; genus Anguilla; species Anguilla japonica. The sequence continues at coordinate 36,869,455 of CM045896.1, forward strand.
GGGAGAGGTGCAGCCTGAAGAGATGAGTCTTTAGTCTGCGTTTGAAGGTAGTCAGGTTCTCTGCTGTTCTGACCGCCACGGGGAGGTCATTCCACCAGCGAGGGGCCAGGACAGACAGCAGACGGGAGCGGGAAGTACAGACACGAAGAGGGGGAGGTGCCAAGCATTAGCCCTGTGAGCTGAAGCCCAAGGTTTGAGCGGGGTTTGAGCGGGGACGTACCTTAGCGCGAGCTTCGCGAGACGCCTCTGCTTCAGCCGCCATGGCTCTCTGAAGCTGCAGAGGAAGCTTCACATCCTTGATCTCCACCCGCTCCACCTTAATGCCCCAGTCATCTGTGGCGTCATCCAGGGTGGACTAGAGAAAAGGGGAGGAGAAATACGTCATCCATCCATCCTGCACTGTGACAGCTGAGCGACAGGTGGGTCACTCAGCACAACAGCCAAAAACTGTTTTAGCCAGAACAGAGAGAGGAGAACGAGGAAGGGAGACCGACAGAGAACTGCAGAAAGAGGACGATAAATAGAAATAGACAGACTCATAACAGTGTAGTGTAGCGGTTAAGGGTCAGTGTAGTGTAGCGGTTAGGGGCTCGTAACAGTGTAGTGTAGCGGTTAGGGAACCAGGCTCGTAACTCCAGTGCTGCAGACAGGCCACTGTTTCGTGCCCTTGAGAAAGGCACTTAACGTTCAGTAAATACCCTGCTGTGTAAACGCATCGCGTGTAAAAGAACGCGAGTTGTGTAAACGGCTCCAGATAAGGGCTGCTCTTAAAAGCGCAGCGCGACGCGCACGGTCGCCGCGGAAACGGCGTCGCCATGGCAGCGCACCTGCATGCTGTGGGCGATCTCCTCGCGGTCCGACAGGATCTCGGCCAGGTTCTTGGTGCCCAGCACGTTGCGCAGGGTGGTCTGGGCCAGCAGGCGCGTGGCGGCGTCGGCGTTGGTGATGTTGGCCACCGCCAGCGTGGCGTTCTGCACGCGGTAGTACACCACGCCGTCCACGCACACCGTCACCGAGTCCTTGGTCAGCACCTGGGGGAGGCGGCGTTAGCGTGACTGCGCAGCTTTCCGTACAGAGAAAACAGACCAATCAGAGCCTTCGTTCAAAAAGAACAGACCAATCAGAGTCTCCGTACAGAGAAACACACCAATCACAGTCTCCGTACAGAGAAACACACCAATCAGAGCCTCCGTACGAAGAAACACACCAATCACAGTCTCCGTACAGAGAAACACACCAATCAGAGTCTCCGAGTCTCCGTACAGAGAAACACACCAATCAGAGCCTCCGTACAGAGAAACACACCAATCAGAGCCTCCGTACAGAGAAACACACCAATCAGAGCCAGCATACAGAGAAACACACCAATCAGAGCCTCCGTACAGAGAAACACACCAATTAGAGCCTCTGTACAGAGAAACACACCAATCAGAGCCAGCATACAGAGAAACACACCAATCAGAGCCTCCGTACGAAGAAACACACCAATCAGAGCCTCTGTACAGAGAAACACACCAATCAGAGCCTCTGTACAGAGAAACACACCAATCAGAGCCAGCATACAGAGAAACACACCAATTAGAGCCTCCGTACGAAGAAACACACCAATTAGAGCCTCTGTACAGAGAAACACACCAACCAGAGCCAGCATACAGAGAAACACACCAATCAGAGCCTCCGTACGAAGAAACACACCAATCAGAGCCTCTGTACAGAGAAACACACCAATCAGAGCCTCTGTACAGAGAAACACACCAATCAGAGCCTCTGTACAGAGAAACACACCAATCAGAGCCTCTGTACAGAGAAACACACCAATCAGAGCCTCTGTACAGAGAAACACACCAATCAGAGCCTCTGTACAGAGAAACACACCAATCAGAGCCTGCATACAGAGAAACACACCAATCAGAGTCTCCGAGTCTCCGTACAGAGAAACACACCAATCAGAGCCTCGGTACAGAGAAACACACCAATTAGAGCCTCTGTACAGAGAAACACACCAATCAGAGCCAGCATACAGAGAAACACACCAATCAGAGCCTCAGTACAGAGAAACACACCAATTAGAGCCTGCATATAGAGAAACACACCAATTAGAGCCTCCGTACAGAGAAACACACCAATCAGAGCCAGCATACAGAGAAACACACCAATCAGAGCCAGCATACAGAGAAACACACCAATCAGAGCCAGCATACAGAGAAACACACCCATCAGAGCCAGCATACAGAGAAACACACCAATTAGAGTCTCCGTACAGAGAAACACACCAATCAGAGCCTCCGTGCAGATAAACATACCAATCAGAGCCTCCGTGCAGATAAACATACCAATCAGAGCATTCGTACAGATAAACACACCAATCAGAGCGTCCGTACAGAGAAACACACCAATCAGAGCCTTTGGCACAGAACTGAAACGTGTGTCACACAAGTGTTTGTATGTGACACAGCCAGAGTGTGTCACATACAAACACTTGCCATTATCGCTGGCTATTTTCAGAACTTGTCCCTTATTTACTCAGCTTTTATGCCAAAGTTACAAACTAATGCCACTGTCACGCTCCTCTATCAAATATGGCACGTTATCTCGGTTATGTGTCAACTATAAAGATATGAACGAAAGAGCGTTCCTCTGAGATTAGATAGTTTTTTAAAGATTTGAACAGTTTTTTCACACGCTTTCAATATTCTTAAAAGGATTTAACTGATTTCATGATTCGTGAAAACGGGCGATAAAAAGGGACAGCCTTAAGGAGTGGCACTTTTATGTCCCTATTATTGCCAGAGCGATGACTGGAAGTTTCTGCATCACTGAGCCCCAGAGGATGCTGGGAAATGACTGCAAATGACTCATGTGGGACCATAGACTGTAAAAAAAATATGGTCAAAGTGCTTCATGACGTCACCCACTGACTTGCTATAGTTAGTGCTCACTGGCGCATGAAGCCCAAACTAGGGCGCAGCCACATTGCCGGTTGCAACCAACACAAGCACAGTGGAGCGAAAGAGTGGAGTCTACGACTACCTTATATGGTACTTAGACATGCCCACGTCTGGACAACAAGCATGGCCTTGCAATCACAGAACCATACTGTCATAACATTTCAAAAAAGAAAATTGTGCAAGATACGTTTAGTGTTAAGATATTTACATAGAAATATAGATAAAACAGATCACGAGATAACTAGCTAGCAAGTTATCTAGACAGACAGATAGATTGATAGCAAGACAGTAGCTTGCTCCCCCTAGCTAAGTAAATCCCCCTAGCTTGTCTTCTTAAAGTAGCTTCAAAACTGCTTACAAATCTGATTTCACCAACAACATATACAAATTATAAAAGACGAGACTTTATGAGAATCAACTGAAACCCCGAAATGGTCAGAAATCGCGTTTTGACATAGAACCTTACTGAAAGAACTGGAGAGAAGAATCCTCAGAATAGCGGTTAGTACAGTTGAACGCAGCACACAGCATTTTTGAACCTTGGACTTAAAATGGTGAGATCGTATGTAGCTAGCTAATCGGAATAAAACGAGCATCACACCTGCCGCTGAAGCTCTCTGCCTGGCTGCGAGGATGGGGAATTTCCTTATATGGTCATACGGTAGTATGACACACATTGCACGCACTGAAATTAACCCAGATTTGGGAATTTTGGCAGAATTATTTTAAAAAATCAGACCCAGGGGAGACATTACAAGGGATGGGATTAACTAGTTAAACCATCATTTATTGTGTAAAAAAATAATTGACTTTATATTTCCTCAGAGAAAATTGGCCTCTTTTCAGGCTTTCCCCATTGACTTAACATTGGGTGGGCGGGGTTTCAAGTTCTTTTTGCAACCTGGCGTTGCAGTTCACTCTGTAGCCACTGGGGTCAAAGGCTTCACTAATAGAAGCGAGTTGTTGGCGCTTGTATGGGACTTACTTCCTGTGGAGGGATGTCGAAGGTGATGGTGCGCATGTCCACATTGATGAAGCTGTCAGTGCAGGGAAGGATGAAGAACAGACCTGTAAGAGAGGGACACGCACGCACGCACACACACACACACACACGCACGCACGCATGCATACACACATGCACACACACACACGCACACACACACACACATTATCACACTGGTTAGAATCATGAAATAGACAGCTGTAGTGCATGTAGTCGAAACAGTGGTGCAATGAAGTCACAGGACACAGAAGCCATCTTGGATTTGATATGAAATATTCAAACCATATGAAATAGATCAGGTCAAATGCGTATTCCCTATGAGCCTGTCCAGGTATGACAGCGACACAAACCACCCAAGTGAGGCCTAGCCCAATACCTGCATTTAATCCCCACGATGCCCGATTTATACCAGGAGAGGAGCGGGTATCGTGCGGTGCCCACTTCCTTTCGATGCCCAGGCTAGCAGACTGGAGCCTTTGCGCCTGCTGCTCTGTGCCAGACCTCGGCTGGTATGAAAGCTCTCACCAACAGGATTCCCCGGCAAATCCAAACAGCTTCAGATATCACGGTGATATAAGGGCTGCGAAAATGCACTGCTTTTTACTGAAAGGGAACAGATCACCACTTTAACAAAAAGAAAAAAGAAAAGAAAAACAGAAACGAAATTTATTTAAATATTACGGGCTTCCTCAATAGGCCACAACGAGTGCCCTGCATTTAAAGAAACTTTCCCTGGCAGACAGGCAGCCAGGCAGCCCCCTGCCGCCCCCCCCCCCCCCCCCACCCCAAGACCAATTTACCCGGCATTCTGGGACCTCGGCCAAGAGGCCGGCATCCCCTCGGCGAGCAGAGCACGGAACGTTCCGCACATTCTCAACCGCAGAAATGGCAAAATGGCACCCCATTCTTTCAACCAAATACTATTAAAAAAAACCCCAAGGTCCATTTAAGGGTCTATGAAAAACAACTATCCTACAGATGTGAAATTTTAGGCGAGCTCTGGGAACCATGTTGAGTTTTCTCTGTCCTGACCATCTTTAAGCAGGCCACCGTTGACTGTCCCAGTGAACAAAGGGACTGGACTACACAGGGATTCATTCCATGGGTGCCCTCACTGAGACCTACATACCAGCACAGGAATGCGGACTCCCTGCACAACAGCTGCGCAGGGTTGCGTTACCCAGCTGCACAGGGTTGCTTTACACTTCGTTGGTTTTATAACTGCGATATAGAGCTGCGCTATATTAAGCCACCCTTTGTAGACGACGACAGCTAGCGATTCACGGGTCGGTTTTCAGTTTGTTTCCATTTTAGGAGCACGTTGGACACAGGCTAACGGCTTTGCGGTGCATTGTGGGAAATGGAGGCTGGCAGGAACAGGGTACGGTTTCATCCGAAGCCTGTTCAGCAATGTCTTGATGAAAAAAAACAAATGGCATAAATATTGTTTCATGACAGCTGTCCGAAGAAGCTTTCAAGGTTCTTTTGGATTCAGCAAAACATCACTTGTTCACAAAATTAAAAGGTCAACCGTAGCTTTAGGGACAGAGAGTCCATTAGAGTAAACGAGTACTAGCCTGTAGATTCTAACTAACGTTTAGAAAAAAAAAATGCATTCCAGTAAGTTGAAATCTTTTTTTCTTTGCACCTTTCAAGCGTGTATAGTCTTCTGTGTTCCGTGTAAGTATGTAATGCACTTACAACCCCCCGCCTACCCCGCACCCCCCCAATCCCGCCTAGAGCTTTCATCTCATCAAAAACAGCTGTTGAGTGCCTACGACGAACAAAATTCCCCCGCTCCGCTTTTAACTGGGTCTGCTGCTCTAAAACCAGATTCAGTGGGAGCGAACGCAAGGGCGGTTCAGCTGAAAGAACATCGGAAAATTCCCCACGCCTAATGCTGACCCCAAAACAGGAAATAACTGCAGGAAGCAGAGATCCCACGTTTCAATGTTCTTCAGTTTCCTCCCACAGTCCAAAGACATACAGGTAGGCGGATTAGACTCTAAATTGCCCCTAGGTATAAGTGTGAGTGAATGGTGTGTGTGCCCTGCGATAGACTGGCGGCCTGTCCAGGGTGTATTCCGGCCTCCCGCCCAATGCATGCTGGGATGAACTCCAGCACCCCCCGCGACCCTGCCCAGGATAAGCAGGTGTAGATAATTACATTACATTAAAGGCATTTAGTAAACGCACTTATCCAGAGCAACTTACATTGTATCTAATTATACAGGTGGATATATACTGAAGCAATGCAGGTTAAGTACCTTGCTCAAGGGTACAACGGAAGTGACCAAGCGGGGAATCCAACCTGCAACCTTTAGGTTACAAGACCAACTCCTTAGCCATTTCCCTACACTGCCGCCCAATCGATGGATGGATGAACCCTGCCCAGGATAAGCAGGTATATATAATGGACGGACCCTGCCCAGGATAAGCAGGTATAGATAATGGATGGACCCTGCCCAGGATAAGGGGGTATAGATAATGGATGGACCCTGCCCAGGATAAGCGGGTATAGATAATGGATGGACCCTGCCCAGGATAAGCGGGTATAGATAATGGAGGGACCCTGCCCAAGATAAGTGGGTATTGATAATGGATGGACCCTGACCACGATAAGCAGGTATAGATAATGGATGGACCCTGTCCAGGATAAGTGGGTATAAATAATGGATGGACCCTGTCCAGGATAAGCAGGTATAGATAATGGATGGACCCTGCCCAGGATAAGCAGGTATAGATAATGGATGGACCCTGCCCAGGATATGGGTATAAATAATGGATGTACCCTGCCCAGGATAAGCAGGTATAGATAATGGATGGACCCTGCCCAGGATAAGCATGTATAGATAATGGATGGACCCTGCCCAGGATATGGGTATAAATAATGGATGGACTCTGCCCAGGATAATCAGGTATAGATAATGGATGGACCCTGCCCAGGATAAGCAGGTATAGATAATAGATGGACCCTGACCAGGATAAGCAGGTATAGATAATGGAGGGACCCTGCCCAGGATACGGGTATAGATAATGGATGGATGGATGTACATTATCCAGTGTGGTGAGGAACACAACAGTACTTTCTAATGTCGGCCTTACACTAGATATTTTAAGTGATTTCACGGTCTTAAGAATCATAGTAAAACCTTTCCAGTCTTACCCCAGTCAGTGTGCACGACTCATGATTTGAGAGAGATTGTTTTAAGATGGCTCAAACAGAGTTTCTGACAGTCTTTTCCTCGCCTTGACCGTTCCAACAAAATCAAAAATGCTTAATATTATCATAAGTCTTTAGTCTTCGATAATGTTAACAATGCAATTTATAAACATACACTGCCAACACCCAATAGGTGCGCTGTCTTTAGTCCTGTCCGTACAGGATTAGTGTAGCAGAAGAATTTGGGAACGTTATGTACCCATATCATTGTTCATCAGTGATTTCAAAAGGGGATCGGCACGGAACAAGCCTCTCCCTTTATTACTCCCCTGAAGTACCGAGGAGGTTTTTTATTTGGCTTTCCTGAGTGTAGGCCTATTCGCCACACACTCTTACCAGGGGGAAAAACACAACATGTAACAATATGAAGAAACAAAATAAGTTACACAAACACACACATATATATATATATACATATATATATATATATATACACACACATACATATATGTGTGTGTGTGTGTGTATGTGTGTGTACATGTGTATATATATATATATATATATATATATATATATACACATGTGTGGGTCGTGCTGGAAAATTGCCTGTATATAGCCCATATATTTATATACAAATAGACTAAACAAAGCCTACTTCTGGAAATGGGAAGCATGTTAAAAATGTATGCCAAATAGGTGTCATTCACATCAAATACTGAGAGTTGGCCTGGACGGTATTATCAGAGGACATCAGAGTTTGCGGAAAAGCAGTAGGTTTCTCAGCCGAAATTATTCGCGTACTGGCAGATCACTGACACGGTCGTTCCAGACGTGAATTACGCAGGCGCGAAATGACAGTCGTGAAACTAATCCCATCCGGACAGGACATCAGCAGGTACCGACAGTAAGAGGAAAGTTGAGATGATTAAAAACCTCCTCCTAAATAATCCTGTTGGAATCGTATGAATTTGTGAAGCCGCACGATTCCCAGCAGAATCTAAAAATGTGCGCACTCCAGGTATAAAACCCATGACAGGGACAGCACTGTTGTTAGGTCTGAGCGTGTCAGACTTCAGTCGTCTAGAAGCAGGTCTAGTGTATGGGAGGCTTTCTGAAATGAAGTTGTTCTCCCAATCCCAGCATGCACTACAGGGAGCTCCTGCTTCTGTGGTAATTAAACTGGGCGGAGTCTCAGCGGAAGGCTAATGCAGAAGTGCGGTTTCAGAGAAGTTTCCTTGGAGCAGGTGCGGCGCTAACTCTGCGGTTAATCCGTCTCCGCCGCGAAGCGCCGGCGCCGCTCAGTACCGCCGCTCTCTAAACCGCCGGCTCTTCCTGTGTGTGCGCCGGGGATGAACGCCGCAGCTGTCCAATCACGGCGGAGGAAACCGCGCACACATCTCATTTCCTTTGACAAACACGTACAATGTGCAGTCATTACTACGTCCTGGAAAAGATTTAGACCCACTGCACAGAAAAAAAAAAAAAAAAAAAAAAAAAAGTTTATTTATGGTCCTAGAAACTTGAGAACAAAAATACAACAGCGAGAGAAGTCTGTCTCCAGTCATGTCTTCAGAGCAATGTGTGTGAAAAATGACACCAACCCGTACAGCTAGAGAGCTACAGACTTGTTTGTTTCTTGCAGAAGCAAGAAAGTATTTAAATGAGGCACGCCAGCGTAAAGCAAAAGGCACATTGTCACACTGACTGAGGGTGGTAACGAATGCATAAATATGGAAAAAATATGGGGTGTGGCTCTCAGCAGAATCCCAATCGCACAGTACCAACGGACCCCGTTCCGCCGACGCTCTCCAAGCTCCGCCCACAGGGGACGGGGTCGGCGCGTGCCGCAGTGCGGTCCCCGTCTCAATCAGGGAGAGTGCGCCGCGGGGGGCGTCATGGCAACCGCCCCGCCGGCGTTCCTTGGGGACCGGGCGATCAATCGGCGCCAATTTCGCACAGAGGACCGCGAAGAGGCGGGGCCTCGTGGGAACGAATGGGGAGACAGCCCCGCGCTCGGTCGCCTTGAAGTCTCTCGCTCCGGTTAAGAAGATTAAAAAGAGCTCGGTAATCTACTTGTATGATCATTTAATCTTGCTAATTGCAACCAGACTGACGTAATGAGTTATGCTGTCATTTTATAAGCTTCATGGATATAGGCTAGTTACTTTGAACAACACTACATAAGAAAAAAAACCTGCAAACCGTGTCCATATGATTTTCTTATTATCAATTTAAACATTTGAAACTCTTGTTTCTGATACTGCCGTTGTACCCTAGAGCAAGGTACTTAACCTGCATTGCTTCAGTATGTATCCACCTGTACGAATGCATTACTTTTCACATCACATTACATTTGGCAGACGCTTTTATCCAAAGTGACGTACAATAAGTGCATACCGAAGGTCATTGGAGCAACTGCAAAACACAGGTCCAATAAGGTACAATACTCATTATGTAACAGTTATTCATAGCCATGAACACAAGTCCGGTTCACACAGTAAGCACAGGCCAGGTGAGAAATGGATGCAATGTAAATGCTGTGTAAGTCACTCTGGACAAAAAAGTCTGTCAAATACCTGTAAGGCAATGTATGTGAGCAGACTTAACCTGACTAACACATTCTACTTTATAATTATTTGGAGTCAAACAAACTGGCCGTGAGCGTGTGTACACAAGTGTGAGGTTTACGAGAGCATGCCAACACAGAGTCCCCCCCCCCCAAAAAAAATAAAAAAAATAAAAGTAAGAGCGAATTAATTTTGGAAACCCTCCTAAACCCTCCTAGCACATGCAAGACATACAGGCTGAGAATTAAGGAGCACATCTAATAATTGGGATGCGCTCCTACATGAGTGTGCTCCTACATTTTAAACTTGTGCTCCTTGCAAAAATGGTTAGCATAGAGCCCAGCTCTGGACTAAACCACTTCAGCAGCAAACCCCTACTCTGAGGGGCTCATTGGTTTGATCCAGAGAGCTGGAACACCGGTTGGCTGGCAGGTTTAGTGGGGTTAGGACAGGAGATCACAAACCGTGTGTTTGTCTGTGCATGCATGTGTGTGTGTCTGCGCTCATGTGCACATGTGTGTGTGTCAGTGTGCCTGTGTGAGCTTCTGTGCGCATGTGTGTACGTGTGTGTGTGAGCTTCTGTGCGCATGTGTGTGTGCGTGTGTGTGTGAGCTTCTGTACGCATGTGTGTGCGTGTGTGTGTGAGCTTCTGTACGCATGTGTGTATGCGTGTGTGTGTGTGTGTGCGCGCATGTGTGTATGTGTGTGTGTGTGTGTGTGCGCATGTGTGTATGCATGTGTGTGTGTGTGTGTGCGTGCGTGCGTGTGTGCGTGTGTGCGTATCTGTGTGTGTGTGTGTCTGTGCGTGTGTGTGTGTGCGTGCGTGTGTGTGCGTGTGTGTGTGTGTGTGTGTGTGTGCGCGTGTGTGTGCGTATCTGTGTGTGTGTGTGTGTGTGCGTGTGTGTATCTGTGTGCGTATCTGTGTGTGCGTGTGTGTGCGTGTGCGCGTGTGTGTGCGTATCTGTGTGTGTGTGTGTGTGTGTGTGTGCGTGTGTGTATCTGTGTGCGTATCTGTGTGTGCGTATCTGTGTGTGTGTGTGTGTGCGTGTGCGTGTGTGTATGTGTGTGCGTGCGTGTGTGTGTGCGTGTGTGTGTGTGTGTGCGTGCATGCGTCTCGTACCTGGTCCTTTAGCGCCTCCCTTGAGGATGCGTCCAAGCCGAAAGATAATGGCCCTCTCGTACTCCTTCACAATCTGCACAAAAAAAACACACAACGGGTCAGCTTACCACCAGGAAGTGACACAATGATTCAGCTCTACCGCCAGGAAGTGACACAATGATTCAGCTCTACCGCCAGGAAGTGACAACGGATCAGCTCTACCGCCAGGAAGTGATGCAATGGGTCAACTCTACCGCAAGGAAGTGACACAATGATTCAGCTCTACCGCCAGGAAGTGACAACGGATCAGCTCTACCGCCAGGAAGTGATGGAATGGGTCAACTCTACCGCAAGGAAGTGACACAATGATTCAGCTCTACCGCCAGGAAGTGACAACGGGTCAGCTCTACCGCCAGGAAGTGACACAATGGACCTATACCACACTGCATTCATCCCTGACCGCCACGCAAGACTACAATGCTACTCGTGTACCTCTCCGAATCCTCCTTAACCTGTCCGAGCCTTGGTCAAGGAGCTGAAGAATAAACAGCTCATCTGAATGCATGATGTAATGCAGCGATGCTCAAATACTTCTGCTCGGGCAATTAGAACTACTCTCCTGCAGGCATAAGAGGAATATGCACAAATACCACGCTGTTCATGGGTGTGAAACTCCATGCTCCCATGTCACAAGACACACAACACGCTGCACTGGTGGCAGGCTGCTCAATGTGTGCTTCGGGGTTTTTTTAATCCAGCCAGTTATTACGGGGGCTTTTTTTTTGCATGTGAACTGTTGTTTGTTAGCATTACCTTAATGACAGAGCTTATCACATCGGCTACATGGGTTGTGCACTGGGCTCTCTCTATTACCGTCACCCCACTCACAGAGGTGAAAACACTAGCCTACTCTCTGAGCAAGGCCAACAAGGAAATCTAATCTAATCTAATGCAATCAAACGGAAGCCGAGATAAGATAGCTTTTGAACCGGTGCATTACATTAAAAGCCCCACATAACCACACCTTCCTGTCGCCCACGGTTACCAGCACCTCTCACCCTCTACGTCCCCACTGCTCTTCTTCCACTGTGTCCTCAGGGAGCCACAGCCAACAGCCTCATCCTAACAGCCAGGTCCTCCAAGATAAAGATAACCATTTCTACACTGCAGGCCTAGCATCTTTATGAATTATTTATGAATCGCCCCCACCCTTCAGCAGTTAAAATTCAAGCACTTTTCAACAGCTTTCAAGCTGACCAATGTCGATTTTCCAACATCTCATAGCTGTTGAACTGTTGAAATGTTGAATTAATTAACGTCACCAATGCTAACATGCAACGAAGTTGCCGCGGCTACTCAGACAGGTTATAATTAGCTTGCTCTCTGGCGTGACCCAGTTAGAAAGACTAACTTTACCTAACGGCAGACTACAAATTCCTTTGTGCTTTTGTCACTAAGCCGATGTAATGGAGGGGAAAAGCGGGCTTGGTGTTGGCTGGGTGGGGCGGTTTGGTGGCTGGGGTTGTGAAACGTCACATGAAATTAAGAAAAATATTGAAAACAATAAATGTTAAAGGTGGCATTTAAAGTAGACCATTTTTTGCTTGTCACATCTGGTTAATCTATGTAGAAGATTAATACATTTATTTTATTTATTTTAATATGTGTAATGGGCCATTTTTATGTGGGAAACACTGCACACACTATGGCCAGCCCGCCCAGCCCACTCCGGATCAGCTTTGCCGGGACACCTTGCGCGAAAAGGCCAAACCGAGCGAAATTCATCCGCCGAGCAACAGCCGACGCGACAACACGAGGGATTTCACGCCTCCCCCAGCTGAGATTTACAGTCTGCCTGCCGCCCCACAACAAGGCGCTAAATCAAGAGGGGCCGGCAGACAGTGTGTGTGACTAGCATGTGTGTGAAGAGGAAGGAGGGCCACAGACCTGAGCGGGCCCTCTGCTAGCTCGATCCTAACCGCGGACACCCACGATGCAGCTGTTAAACCACATCCGCTGGCAGGAGAGAGTAAGAACCCCCCCCCTCCCGCCGCCGCCCCTCCCCCCTCCCCGGACCGCCATTTTCACCAAGCCCCTCTTCCACCTGCCGCTTGCTTACTGCAACACACTCGCGCACTTTGTGTCTGTAGCCCCGGTACAGGACTGGTGGTCAGAGGTCAAAGGGCGCAAGCTACAATGCTACCAATGAGGACACCAGCGGAGGACGACCTGGTACCCAAAGCGCCAGGGCCAATCAGATTTCCTCACTCTCACCATGCAGCGAATGATCACCTATAATCAACACGGTGCAGATATCGATCCGGGTGCTTAATTCAGAGTTCAGACAGGGTGAGCCCCTAAGGCCCTGGGGGCTTCGGTGGGTGGCTGCCCCTGGTCTTTTCTGGAAGGGGGGTGGGGTACCTTTATGCACATCCAGATGGAGATGGGCAGAGTGGCGAGCACCAGCAGGATGGAGAAGCCCACCAGACACCAGCCGCAGATCCCCATGTCGCTGTCCGGGTTCTCCAGGGCTGTGGAGCGCAAGAAAGGAGAGGAGAGCGTCAGCACCCGGGACGTCCTGCAACGTCGGGCGACACGCACCTCTCAGCAGCTCTGCGGCCGCCCGCGTCAACGCCCCACAGCGTTCCTGGGAACGCCGTCATTTCAACCACCGTTCATTTAATAATAAAAAAAAAGGTCAGAATGCAGTCATTGTGATGTAAAACACAAACTGGGGTCAGACAAGGAGAAAGCAACCTTTAGTGTGCAAAGCAACTTTTATTTACAATAAGCGGATGCAAGCCAGCGTGTCTCTACACTACTTCAGAATACGCTGATTAAGATCCAGGCTTCTCCCGATTTGCCCTGATCGCTGACGCTCGATGCGAGAGACAGGTTTTCACAAGATTCAGAAAAACTCCAGAGCTCCCCAACAGGGTTGCCAGGCTAAAATTAGGGCCTTCAAAACTACTCAAGGAAAGTCTGACAGCAAAAACATGTGGGAGTAAATGACAGATAAGGGATTTTCAAAAAAGGTACGGGGGACTAATTGTGAGAAATTTGTATGGGAGTTGAAGATGGGGAGTTTTGAGAAGGTTTTTTTAGGGGAATTATTTCAGGCACCTGGCAACACTGCTTGCCAACAGACTCCACTGCCACAGTAAACACTAGATTAAGTACTGCAAGCAGAAGTACCCTCTAACCCAGTGCCAAATCCACACACATACTACATTGCAAATGCCAGTCTGTGATTAAACAGACTAAAAGACTCCAGACGCTGGGAAGAAAGCCTTTCACACATCCAGGCTAACAAACAGAGCGGCGCATGTTAATTCGGTTTTACCGCATCAGATTAAGACCAACCGTACATTTCCCATTTAACGTTTCATGCATCTTCCTACCTGGAATATACTGCCCCTGATGATATCTGGGCGAGTCTACAGTGGTGTTAAAAGCAGGGGGAAAAGTACATAAAGATAAAACCAAAGAAAAAGGACAGTCGCTACACAGGCCTGCACGCGGACAACGTACATGCTGCTTGGGGGTCACGGGTTTCCAGACATAACATAAAAATTAGATAACAAATATAACCGAACACGTCACATGCATTTGCATTTGTGGAAATCCTATTTTCCAGTATGAAGTTGAAAACAGAAGACTAAAGTTTTCATACAAATAAGTGGCATATACCAAAATCGGAGATCCTGTACATTGAGATGGAAAACAACACGGGCTAATGCGTCTTCTGAACAGTAATACGAGATTAGATTCTCCCACCTCAATGCAAAACATTTATTGACAACTTCGGACATAGGCGTACTAGTAACGTTCACATGTTCACGCGTCACCTTCTGGGATCAAACTGTATGTACATGCATGCTGCTTTTTAACATGAATACTGTTTTCTCTTTTGTATTCCCATAATAATCAATCAACGGAATTGCTGTCGTGGTTAGCATAACAATGGTTAGGTCCCTTACCTAACCTACAACCACCACCAACACACTCATGTTAGTCACTGACAAATATTATTTTGGGGGAAACTGCTTAATAAAAACGTTAAGTAACGTTAAGAGAAGCATTGGAGTGTTAAGTTTTCGTCGCCGTGTTTTGCAAGGCAAGTGTAAACTTTAGGTACATTTACATTTGAGTGTGACGAATCACCGATGTCCAGCGTAACGATACATTTATTATCGAGAACACATGTCCCTGTTCCTGGCCCGTTCCTATCCGAGCTAACGTTAGCCGCTGAGAGCATAAACAGACACGCCCATCACGCGCATTTAGCACTTATTTATGGATAACTAACCCCTCCAAGGACTTCATCACCTGAATTAATGTTGCGTTAACGCGACGAACAAACCTAGGCCATCCCAGGAGTATAAACTAACGCAATGGTGCCCAAAAATGATCAACTTTAGCTCGGGTAACGGTAAATTAGCTACTGAGACGTTGCGACAATATATGAAATTAAGAGCAAAGTTTTTACATTTTCCAATACAAGCTATATCAGTTTAGTTTCCATATACGAAACAAATATAGATCGACTGTGCATTTTAATAGGAATGTAACGTTTGATAGCTGAAATAAGTAAATAGCTAACATCATTGTTAGCATTAACTAGCTTGATCGCGGTACTCTTAAGTTAGATGGACAATGGTGGTTGGTGGGAGGGTTTGCTAGAAGCAAGGTACACCAAAAAGTCTAAACTTCGCTAACTATAACCCACTAAATCTGCTAGTCTAAATGAACAAGTTCGCTACCAGCATGCTTCTATCCTGTTTTAGACGCGACAGGGAATATATCCGAAGGCCGCTAAAAAAAGGCGCATTCCTTACCATCTTGGTTCTGCCGTCTCCTCTCCGTTCTCATCTTGCGGTCTTCAGAGTCATCCATAGTTTTCCCGCAAAGGCTGAACAACCAACGTAAGTTAGCAGATAAGCTAACTAAACTAGTTATGCTTTAATGGAGCCTAAAACAGGGTTTATCCTAACGAGCGATGCTAGGTCCCGTTACCTGGCTAAAGTGGGCGCTTAAGACCACTGCCTCTGCTCAGACGCGACAGCTCTTGTGCCAGTCGTTCTCAGATAGAAATACAGGGGACGTGACGACCAGGGGCGATAGCGCCCCTTCTGAAACAAAAACATGATGTACCAAGGCGACTTTAAAGAAAGTACATGCTATCTTTTTGCTTGCCTTTGTGTTCATGTTAGGCTATGTGTTACTGTTAACATGTATAGACTATTACTATTAAAACATTGTTTGGAGTGAAATGGGTAGGCCTACCAACATTAGGGCACTATAAATGTAACATTTTGGTTTTGTTGGCATACTTGTCCATTTGTATTCTCAAAAGCTTAGTCTGAATATTTTAATTCATATACGACAATTAATCTTTATCGAATTTTGAACTGAAATTCAAATACTCGTTTGAATTTTGAAACACGGCAAAATACAGATTCTGGCATATGCGAAATTCACGTGTGAAATTGCTACAAGCATTTAGCAGACGCTCTTATCCAGAGCAACTTATACAACTATATAATACTATATACAGTGCCTTCGGAAAGCATTCAGACCACTTCCCTTCTTCCACATTTTGTTACATTACAGCCTTATTCTAAAATTGATTAAATTCATTTTTATTCTCATCAATCTACACACAATTCCCCATAATGATGAAGTGTAGCCAGATTTTTAGAAATGTTTGCAAATTTATTAAAAATAAAAAACTGAAATATCACGTTTACGTAAGTATTCAGACCCTTTGCTATGACACTCAGGTGCATGCTGTTTCCATTGATCATACAATGTTTCTACAACTTCACTGGAGTACATCTGTGGTAAATTCAATTGATTGGACATGATTTGGAAAGGCACACACCTGTCTATAGCCTATAACGTCCCACAGTTGACAGTGCATGTCAGAGCAAAAACCAAGCCATGAAGTCGAAGGAATTGTCTACAGACCTCCGAGACAGGATTGTGTCGAGGTATAGATCTGGGGAGGGGTTTAAAAAAATCTCTGCAGCATTGAAGGTCCTGTCCCAGTGGCCTCCTTAATTCTTAAATGGAAGAAGTTTGGAACCACCAGGTCTCTCCCTAGAGCTGGCCGCCCGGCCAAACTGAGCAATCTGGGGAGAAGGGCCTTGGTCAGGGAGGTGAGCAAGAACCCGATGGCCACTCTGACAGGGCTCCAGAGTTCCTCTGTGGAGATGGGAGAACCTTCCAGAAGGACAACCATCTCTGCAGCACTCCAGCAATCAGGCGTCTATGGTAGAGTGGCCAGACGGAAGCCACTCCTCAGTAAAAGGCACGTGACCGCCCGCTTGGAGTTTTCCAAAAGACACCTAAAGGACTCTCACACCATGAGAATTCTCTGGTCTGATGAAACCAAGATTGAACTCTTTTGCCACAATGCCAAGCGTCACGTCTGGAAGAAACCAGACACCGCTCATCACCTGGCCAATACCATCCTTACGGTGAAGCATGGTGGTGGCAGCATCATGCTGTGGGGATGTTTCTCAGCGACAAGAACTGGGAGACTGGTCAGGATCGAGGGAAACGAAGCAAAGTACAGAGATCCTTCATGAAAACCTGCCCCAGAGCACTCGGGACCTCAGACTGGGGCGAAGGTTCACCATCCAACAGGACAACGACCCTAAGCACACAGCCAAGACAACGGATGAGTGGCTTCGGGACAAGTCTGTGAATGTCCTTGAGTGGCCCAGGCAGAGCCTGGACTTGAACCTGATGGCACATCTCTGGAGAGACCTGAAAATAGCTGTGCAGCAACGCTCCCCATCCAACCGGACAGAGCTTGAGAGGATCTGCAGAGAAGAATGGGAGAAATACCCCACATACAGGTGTGCCAAGCTTGTAACATCATACCCAATAAGACTCGAGGCTATAATCGCTGCCAAAGGTGCCTCAACAAAAGTAAAGGGTCTGAATACTTATGTAAATGTGATATTTCTTTTTTTTTTTTAATTTGCTAAAATTTCTAAACCTGTTTTCGCTTTGTCATTTTGGGGTATTGTGTGTAGATTGATGAGAATAAAAATGAATTTAATCCATTTTATAACTAGAAGAGTGCAGATCTCCACCAGTTGTGTTAGCTTTGCTGATGCAATAGAGGCTACACAATCAATGCAACCAGACAGATGCAATATTACAAGTTTTTACCATGTGCCACTGAAAATCCCAAAAATGCCAATTCAGGCGCTAAAGGTTAGCTAATGTCATTCATATCAGCCACGATGTGTTAGACAGAGCTAATTTGACGTTATAGTCTGGCACTTTCGTTTCAGATATGGACAGGAACAATCAGCCAGGTCTATCAGCAAACATATGGCTTAGCTATGCCCTCAATAATAATAGTATTTCCCAAGAAATTACGAAAAATCGTTGACAATGTTTCGTTAGGAGCAACGTCTTTGACTGCTACCACAGAGTGAATGCATGTAAGTGAATACGATAAGACCATTTTCGGTTGCACTTACCCATAATCACTTGCGGCCCCTACCGGCCGGTTAGGAGCGAGGATTTAGCAGTCAGTGTATTTCAATGGACAATGATGGAAATTAATTCAAATAAAATACTTGTCGTTGACCGATTAGCAAAATATTCGAGAATTCAGGTCATTGACCTGCTGTCAGCATGCACAACAAGTATTAGGCTGATCGGCCCAGTAGTATGCGAGATTAGCTGCAGACAGATGCACACGCACACACGCGACCAAACGCATGATCCTCTCCAGGTTCTCGCCTGGCGAAGATAATAAGGTTGTAACGTACCAAAATGTGGAAAAAGTGAAGGGGTTTGAATATGCTTCAGTATACATCCTAGTTGTGTATTTTAAGTACCTTGCTCAAGGGTACAACGGCAGTCGACCCTGTGACCTTTAGGTTTCAAGCTCCTTTTGCCCATTATACTATGCTGCCGCCACGTTCATTAATACTGGTACCGCTCATTCACCTCAGACCAACACAGCGCTTTCAACACGCGCACACGTCCACTGCAGGGTGAGGGCAGATATGTTGTAAGATATTCAGTTCGTTTAAATTCTGTCTGACAGCCTTTCGTGTTCAGAAATTCCAGTTGTATATGCTGGACTTTTACGGCATAATTATAACTACACAATCTCACCATTTTATGTAATTTTATATAACTGTTGAATGGCTGTCACTCAAGGTACCCCTAATTCAAATTCAGATTTCAAACTGCAGGTGTGAAATTGATGTGTACCTCAGTATAGGCCCACTGAAATCCCACTGTCCTTATGCACTTACAGGCATCATAAAATACTTTAATTCTCTGCTACAGTATTCATTTTGATCATCTTTTCAGCACCATTATACTTATTATACTATGCTCTACTATAAAGTTTGTTCAAGTAGTTCACACAGAAAGTATATTAATGTGCCCTGCGATAGATTGGCGACCTGTCCACGGTGTATTCCTGTCTCTCGCCCAATGCACGCTGGGATATGCTCCAGCACCCCCCGCCACCCTGCCCAGGATAAGCAGGTATAGATAATGGATGATGGAAAGTTCGTTAAAAATGAAAGTTATAAACAAATTCAAAGGCAAACTAATGTTAAAACACTAACTTTACAAACCTCTGCAATAAGTGGGTACAGTCCTGTGAAAATGAGATGATCACTTAATGACATCAGCTGCATTAAAAAGCAGTGTTTTCAGTTTCACTTATATTTTATAGAAGTAGTGGCAGTTGAGGTCCGTGCACAGTAGATTTAAAAAATAGAAGCTAAAACAATGCAAATTATTCACACATGTTAGACAGCCATCTTGCTTCATAAATCTACTGCAACAGAAATGATTTTACCCAATTATGTAAAACACAGATCAGTGCCTTATGAGTTAAATGAATGGGTGGCATTGAAGTTTTAGGGGTAGCTAGTTAAATAACAAGCAAGAGAGGTGCCTGAAATCAGTGTTTTTGAGAGTGTGGAGAGTGAAGATAGTGGACTCCATGTCAGCCTTTTGTTTTATTTTTTACTCTTCTTTTTGAGACATTAGTTAGTGTTATTCATGCTTAAAAGTCTTTATAAAAAGTCGGCTTAAAAGTCGTGGTTTAATATAAGCACTGAAAACTGTGTGTACACATTGTAAAAGGACATTGAACCTAATAGAAAATACATTAAAAACAAACCACACAGTTTGCATTTAATTGTCTTGAGAATGTAGATGTGGATCTTCTCCCTAGTACAGGGGTCCTCAATCTTATCCAGAAAGGGCCGGTGTGGGTGCAGGCTTTTATTCCAACCAAGCAGTGACACACCTGATTCTACTAATCAAGGTCCTTAGCAAAGACACTAGTGGTTGATTAGTAGAATCAGGTGTGTAGCTGCTTGGTTGGAATGACAGCCTGCACCCACACCGGCCCTTTTGGATAAGATTGAGGACCCCTGCCCTAGTACATTGTCTCGGTATAATTCTGACCGGCAAATGATAAAATCAGAACTAAAGGGCTGTAAAGTTTACTGCAAAAGTAGCACAAATCACTACACGTTAGGAAAAATCTACTTTGCAAATTTTCTCTCTTTCCTTTCCGTTGCCCCTCCCCTCCCTAGATCTATTTGTTTCATACTGTTAATTTGACAGGAAACACTCCCTGACAGTTCCTGAAAAACAGCATTCTACTGCACCTGGGGACCATAAATGATCCCCAGCGGCACAAACACAGCAGATCTTTAAGGCTCTGGGGAAGCTATGGTGGATAATGGCAACTAAACATCGCAAAATTAGTATTTAATTTTTTTTATTCTGACCACATCACCACCCCAGCATTCTAAGCTGCATGGTGAAGGACAGCCAAATACGTGAGAATTAAAAGCCACTAGGGTCCTTTTACTCTAAGTATGGCCCTCGAGGTCCAAGAACTGCTGGTTTTCCACCCTCCCTATACCTGGGAATCAGGTATGAAGACAGCCTGGCCAATCAGTAGCACTAATTGTTCAGTTAGTTACCTGGGGGAAAACTAAACCAGGGCCAAATTGGATTTGAGGTCCAGATTTGAGTATCCATGCACTGGGGCAGTCGTAACCAACCCTGTTCCTGGAGATCCACCATCCTGTAGGTTTTCATTGCAGCCCTAATTTGGCACACTTGACTTTACTAATTAGCAGCTCAACAAAGATCTCTAACGTCTGAATGAGGTGAGCATTGCCAGGATTAGAGTGAAAAACCTACAAAGTGGTAGATCTCCAGGAACAGGACCGGTCACCACTGCACTAGGCACTAGCTCACGCAGTTTATTTGACTGGTGTGGTCTTCACCGCTCCACACTGAAGTACTGCACGAGTGCGTTACGGACCGCGGTCCCCTCGGGATCGTCCGCGGGTGAAACCGCGCGCGTGGGCTGTTGCGTTTCCGGGCCGCCCGGCTCCTCTGCGAAGGCCTCTCCGTTCCTCTCGCAGAGGTTGTGAAGCACGCAGCACGTCACAACCATGGCCCGGATCACGTCCACGTTGCAGTCGTTCCTCTTCGTCAGGCAGCGCCACCTCCCCTTCAACCGCCCAAACGCGCTCTCCGCAACCGATCCCGCCCGACCGATTCTGGAGTTGAAGCGCTTCTGCCGGTCGCTGAGGGCCCCCGTGTCCTCGAACGGTCTCATGAGCCAGCGCTGCAGAGGATAGGCGGAGTCCGCGATCACGTAGTACCCCACGTCCTCGCCACAGATGCTCCTCGTGTGGCTGGAGAAGAGGGCGCTGCGGCGGGCCAGGGTCCACAGGCTGGACCGCCGGAGCACGTCGGCGTCGCTGGCGCCGCCGGGGAACCCCGCGCACACGTTCCAAAACAGCCCGCGGGCGTCGACCGCCGCCTGCAGGACGACGGAGTGCAGGTCTCTGGAATTGCAGTAGTCGCGATGGAGCTCCTTCGGCGCTATGATGGGGACGTGGGAGCTGTCGACGACCCCCACGCACTGCGGCACGCCCCACTCCCGCTCGAAGAGGGCGGCCATGTCCTCCAGCTCCTCGGGCTTAAGCTCGGGCAAGACCTCGGGCAGGACTATCCGGTTAACCGCCTGGCAGAACTCGTGCAGGCACCTGCAGACCGTGGTGACGCCGACCCGAAGAGTGCCCCACGGTTCGGTAATCGGAACCGGTGGCCAGCTTCCAGAGGGCAATGCCCACCCTCTTCTCCAAGGGCACGCACAGCCGCAGCACCGTGTCCTTGCGCTCGATCGCTGGCTTCACCTTAGCGCAGAGGTAGCGGAACGTGTCTCTGGAGACCCGGAAGCTTCTCTGCCACTGGGAATCGGTGAAGCTGCACGCGACGTTGTCCCACCATTCCGAGGACCTCAGGTGCTTCCACAGCGCGACTTTTCTTCTCCGCTGAAAGTTCGCCATGAGCACATCTGCGAAAGAGAGGAAATTAGCTACTTCAAGAAGTTGGTTATATGATTGGGAAACAGTCAACCTACAAAAAAAAAAGTGTGTGTGTAAAGGTTAACGGTCAAGTCAACTTGAACATGGGTCAGCATTAAAATGACTGCACACAGTCATCAAGATAGTTACCACTATGACAAGAGAGTAAACTTAATCAGTGGTCTGGCTGTGGATTCTTGAGGTGGTGTGTGTATGAAAACCCAGAGACACTTTACAAATTCAATAATGGAAAATAAGGCACCTGCATGAATGAATGTCGATCTTTGTGGCAATCTGGAAGCAATTTCCAGATGCAAATCAAGCTGTAAATTGAAATGATTAGTAATACAAAATGTTCCTATCTTATGAAACAAATGGGTAGCAAGCAATAACGAATGTGGGTTCCGAATAATTTCTTTATTTGTAAACTACTCTCTGGGTAGTGACAGAGTGGCACCTTTTACGTCACTTGCGTAGTTACCCTGTTTTTTTTTTTTTTTTAGTTTAGTTTATTTATTTGACGATTCACTTTAAAAGGACAATTACATGGTTGCAAACACCAATATACATACACAATTAAAAGAGCATCAAGGATAACACAAACAAGACCAGGTCAAAACCTAGTACATACGCGCTGTAACTTTATCGCTCACTCTGTCTGTCAGTCAGTCAGTCAGTCACAGACATTGGCGTTTGTAGGGCTGGCCCCGCTGTTGCGGTCCAGCCAAAAAGTCACAGGACTTATTTCCATTGTGGTCCTTGCTGTAGCTAGATGTCATGGAGGGGGTGTGCGTGCGCGTACGCGCGGAGATGGTAGAGTATGGTATTAGCGGCATACAAAAGCACAAAAAACATAAATAGTAAACAAACCCTGAATATGCATCCAACCAATCAGAAGCCCACCTCGGACATTTCTGCTGCAGAATCTGCACAGACCTCGCGCATGTTTCCCGAAATCTGCATTCCCAAACACAGCCAGTAACTGACGTAACGTTAAATTTGCTGATTAAATCTCTTACCCTATTTCTCCTTTGGAGACCACGGCGCAAGACAGATACATATTTCCTATTTGAATTTCTGAGCACCGCTGGCGGTCGGTTTGCCTCCTCGATCCTCTTTGCGCGGATAGCTTGCCTCTTCTTGTATGAATCCAGCACTGACTGTAAACACAGATACATGTGAACAAGCAGCGCTTCACATTCATCTGTGTCGTCCGCCATTGTTGAGTTTCCTTGTTCTTATACGAGGTTTGACATGTAAACTTTGGCTAGGTTGAACGCCGCCTAGTGTATTGGAGTGTGTAGACGAGATGACCGTAGGAATAATTTCAACCTCTCTGTTTACATTCAGAACCTGAAACCCATATCGCTAGTATGTTCATACGGTGGCGCCTAACATCAGCTCGATGTATCAGCAGATAAATATGACTGTCTGCCAAAATAGTCAGAAGTAGGAGGAGCGGGGAAAGTAAAGCTGGTCCTGCATCATAAAGTAGGTTTTCCATAATGGTTTCGGTGCTGAATTAAACTGTACTGATGACCAATAATTTAATTGCATTCTCCTCACTTTTTACTATAGCAGGACGTGATTCATAACACCATTAATTTATTACGTAATTACAGCGACAGAAAACATACGTCAAACTGCCTGATTAGCCCGACTATATTCATTTTTACGGTTAGACATGCCTGATATTAGCTTGGCATTTACATAGCAAAAATAAACCAGATGTTTCCCCCCGTGTTTGCGCTGTCTCGGTTTATAAAGCGCAAACATGACAGTGGCTTCAGTTTACTCCAGCCCCCGCACAGCCCCCAGATCTGAATCCAATAGAGCACTTTTGGGATTAGTAGCAACGGAAGGTTCGCAGGATAAATGTTAGCCAAAAAAATCCGCCGGTACTGCGTGATGCTATTGAGTCAGCATGGACCAAAATCCCTACGGAATGTTTCCAGCACCTTTTTGAATCCATGCAGCAAAAAACTCAGGCTGTTCTGGAGGCAAAGGGGGTCCTGCCCAATTCTAGATAGGTGTACCTAATAAAATGGCCTCTGGGTGCATGTATTGTACTACACTGTTCGTACCCCAATCAACACTTTCTGCTGCAGACATGTTCTGCTAATCCCACTTCTTCATAAACATCTAGACCTTGTTCTCCAGGCCTTAATTAACAGCTAATTGAAAGGAAACCACAAAAACCTGCAGGCACTGCGGCCCCCTGGGAATGTAGTATTACGGCCCTGTTGTAGGCTTTCACAAAGAGGGGAAAAGGACTGCCTCCATAAATGCAGGGCTCAATCCGGCCTGGTTTTTATCCAGCCCTTAAGATCAAATCAGCAGGTATAAATCGGTTTCATTCCCACTGAACCCAGGTCAAAGCTGCAGAAGCCCCAGGATCAGGACCTTGAGGAGGGGGAAGATGGCGCTGGGGGTTGAAGGTGGAGCAGCTGCAGGGTGGAGAGAGACTTGGACGTCCGGCGGGTAGTTCTCTCCAGCAGGGGGCGCCACCACAAAGGGGCAGTTCTATCCAGCTGTTTTATAAGCAGTGCTGCACTGCCCCCTGCTGGCGGCCTGTGTCTCTGTCACCTCTGCACTTCATCTGGTGCGGCTGTTGCCTTGTATCTTGGGTAGGAAGCCATTAAAATAATCATTGTAAGCTAGCCACAGACATACAGCTCATGTTTATTATGCAATTCTCAATTAAGGATTTTTGCTTTTTTGGTCACGAAAGGGGGAGAAGAACGGGGTGGGGGGTAGTAAATGAATGAAGTTTTCCTCTGCCACTGCCGGAGAACTAGTGACATAACCAGACCCCACCCAACCCCCCACCGACGATGAAGCACACCAGGGGCTAATTTCACATGCAGTAACTACACCACCTGTAGAAGCAGCACTACTCGGCACCCCGAAGACTAACTGAGCATAAAGTAACACTCGGTCATTTCTGAGTGATTATCGCACTCTAAGATACCAACCTATCTAGCCGTTTGCACTAGGCTATGGTAAAATGGGAGACCATTTAGTGCCATGGCTACCAGTTGCTAAGGAACGGGGATTAGAATTTCTAACTCAGGGGAGTGAACGCGGCTGCTTTTGGATATGTTCTCTAGTAGCGGGTTGTTAATAGTAGTATTTTAACAGCCAGGAGGACAGAAAGGAGCCCTACCCAGTCATGTGTAATTTGCATCATCCATATATGAACAGCGCTGCTTTGCAGTTCCTCAAATAACCGTAAACTTCTGAATGAAAATGTATCAGCGATTGTCTTCCCTCTTGTACATTTTATGACCAACTGGTTGATGTGTAACGGTTTTATTTATTTGTCGATTTGTTCGTACATGATTGTTTCTTCGCTAGTGTTTTACTTGACATATGGCATTTGAATCGTATTTGTGGGCTCAGCTAAGACTCCGCAGTGAGAGGCAGATTCCACTAAACGGGAAGTTATTTTCTCTCGCCTCAGTGAAAACATTGGCATTCCTTTTATAACCTGTTCTATTTATGCATGCCGCTGCTCAGCAGAATAATTTTGAACATTCGCAGTTAAAAGCTGCAGACAGAACTTTTATTACCAACGCAGAGCTGGAAAATGCTGATGCGCTGCTATACGCGGGAACATAACATCGCCACGGTGTTTTCCAAAGTCTGTTTAACCCTTGCAAGTAATTCCAGAAACCCGACCAGAACTCTGAATCGCTTCGTACCCGTTAGAGTTCCAATAACCGCTTAAAGGTTTCCTTTGATGGCACTTTTTGAATATTTCTGAGATTACCTTTTTTAATGTATTTATTTTAAAGCATATTTCGGGTTGGAGCAAATACAACAACACCACGCCTGTTCACCAGGATTATAACAATTTATGAGCATTTATCTTTGTGGCACAGCACAGGAGTGAACCAGCATTGGTGTGCACAGGTGTTTATAGGCAACTACATCAAGGTAGTTGGAACGAAAACCAGCATACACACCGGCCCTCTAGGACCAAAATTGCATACCCCTGCTTTAGGGGAATGGCCCTGTGACTCAGTACTTTCCATATGGCCGAAAGCATTTACACAGTGCTGAAAATGTGTCAAAAATGCGCAAATTAATAATTTTATTTCTGCTGGACTTTCACAAGGTAGACAATACCTACTGGATCTACAGTGACCAAACATCTCTTTGTTCCCCAGTTTGGGAACCCCTGGACTACAGGAGAGAACCCCGAACACTCCAACCCCCAACACCCTGTTTCCATGGCGAGTGCGAAAGGGACATCTGTGCAATTGGAGTTGCCTGGCTGTTCCAGCTTTGAAACGGCTTTTCCGGGCTTCGCACAGGCCGCTGTGGAACAATGGACCGTTATCATATAGGTTGGGCTTGTCCTTGACAATAATCCACAGTTCAACATGGCGCCTCCAGAGAGTTTGGCAACAGTTCATCACAAGTCGCCAAACTCCGGCAAGTGAATCAAGAAGAAGAGTAGCAATTGAAGTTTGATCATTTTTGAAGACTTCGGGTTATTAAACGAAATGTCAAGGCTTTAATGTCCCATAGCGCCTGCGCACACCAAAGCAACTCAGATGAAAAAGTGACAGCTATATAATGCCTCATGTTTTTGCCTCAGTACTTGGTAGAGTGCCATGCAGAATTGGTCGAGTGGAAACAGCTAAGACTGTTTGCTCTCCAGATTCACAGCAGAACTTTCACACACACTAGTGCCATGAGATGGCGGATGGAATCAGACGGAGTGTGAGCATACACCCTGGGTGGTCACAGGGACCGTTTCTAGTCTCTCAGTCCATCCTGTAATCAAGAGAAATAACACAGGGATCCATGTCAGCGTGAAACTCAGAATGACAAGGCAGGGAAATGATGTGTGCTACCGTGTGAAGCCTCGGAAATATGGGGCTTTTAGGATTTGGCAGTGCTTAACTGGCTCAGCGAGCACTGGCTTGACCCCTATAGCTTAGATCAGGGCTTCTTAACCTAGGTCTGGCTGAGCTGCAGGTTACAGTGGTTTTCATTGTTAATCAGCACTTAATTTATCAATTAAAACAGTTCATTACACAGTTAACTCACCTGACCTGAGTTATTGAATTTGAACCAACAGGCACATGGCTTAGAAACGGCAGGACTATACCATGTTCTGGCAGCAGGCCTATACCATGTTCTGGCAGCAGGACTATACCATGTTCTGGCTGCAGGACTATACCATGTTCTGGCAGCAGGCCAATACCATGTTCTGGCAGCAGGCCTATACCATGTTCTGGCAGCAAGACTATACCATGATCTGGCAGCAGGGCTATACCATATTCTGGCTGCAGGACTATACCATGTTCTGGCAGCAGGACTATAACCATGTTCTGGCAGCAGGACTATACCATATTCGGGGAATGCAGGATGCTCAGGTTGCCCCTGGAGTACAACCCCCCCCCCCTCCCCCCACCCCCAACAACCCACTGGGGAAACAGTGTAGCATAATGGTGGTTAGGTTGCAGGTTTAATTCCCAGGTGGGACAGTGCTGTTGCACCCATTAGCAAGGCAATGAACCTGAGTTGCTTCAGTAAAATATCCAGCTGCATAAATAGATTATGTGTAAAGAACATAAGATGTGTAAGTCACTCTGGATAAGAGCATCTTCTCCAATGTAAAAGTAATATTCCCTCAGGATGGTCATTGTGCTCAGTTAAGCGTATTGTCCTCTTCCAAAGTAGCTCCATGGCAGTGCTGTATTCAGTAGCTATTGGGAGGGCGGGTGAGTGTATTGGAGGAGAGAGTGTGCTTCTGCAGAAATGGTCCTTACAGGGTACACGTGGCTTCGCAGTTGGCACAAGGAACTAGTGATTCCAAATTAGTGGAGGCGAAAAAAAAGTGGTGGTGGTGGTGTTTGGGGGGTGTCCCGAAAAACAAAACATATACGCAGAATAAGAATGTGGGTTTGGCTTAGAAAAGATTGTGTGTTATATGCTGTGATGCTGAGACACGCCCTCGGCCAGATGGGCGTGTCTCTTTCTGCCCCACATCCAATCAGTGCCGACGCAGGCAAGCAACGGACATCTGGAAATGACACGCCCATTTTAAACACGCTGACACGTCTTTAAACAGGGATCTCACTCCCGCGGCCACTCTGGGTGAAGGTCAAAGTGACTGAGACTTTGTGGTTATGCCGCTACTTTTTTTTTTCAGGTTGGAGTGCAGCATTAGACCAGTTCCTGTAAATCCTGGAGGTCTGATTATCCTGGAAGGAAAGGCGGTGGGGGGGGGGGGGGGGGGGGGGGGAAGAGGCCCACAGGCCCCCTGCAGCATAATCCTATTTTAATTAGGATAAGGAGCAGAGACGTGAGACTAACTCTGGATTAGTCACAGCACATTGACTAAGCACCAAGTTGGGTCAAGTGCACAGTCTTGGCTAGACCTTTTTTGAGGGATGATATTACCTTGCCATGTGTAGAAATAATAAAATATGAGAGAGAGAGAGAGAGAGGGGGGGGGGGGGGGAGGGAGAGAGAGAGAGAGCAAGAGCGAGAGCGTGTTTTGTTTTAAAGTACCTAAGACATACACCTGTGTCTATGTGACAGGCTATGTGTGCAGGCCTGTAAATCTCGGCGGTTAAAACAAAATACAGAATTGTAACAATTCTCACCAGACGAGGGCAGTATTGGTCTCTAACAAAAATAACCTCACGACCTCGAACTGTAAATAGCGCAAGTGAAGATATTAAGCTTTATACATGTGGGGGAAAGAAAGACAAATTAAAATTTGATTCTGTTCTGATATAAGGTATAAAAAACAAATTATCATCACCAATGGTTATAAATCCAGGCCAGTTTCTCGCAGCCAAAGCCTTTCTCGGGAGAGTTACACAGTGGTAGAATATATATATTAGCCAAGCTATTCTTATTTGTTACGAGGTACAAAATCAGAAGAACAATCAAAGCTGGGTGGTGTAAATATGATAATCACTTTTAAATAAAACATTGTTTTTACGCTGAATGAACAATCAATAAACGTAGAAAGAATGCTCCGCCTTCGCGGGCGAAGCCGAGAAACAGTGAGGTCACAGATAGAACTTCTCAGAGGCGTCGGACGGGGGCTGGGCCTGTGCTCCCTACATAACTGTGGTGTTGCGTGACCCAGAAAGTGCTGCATTATATTATCCAAAAGCTAAAAATATCTTCCAGGGTGGAGGACGGCCGTGTGTTAAACTGCCCCGCAAGAACGCAGGTACGACGCTGAAACTTGCGTCTTTTTCTGTGCGCGCGCCCTTGCAGCTGTCTCCCCTTGCACCTGCTCTTGAATTAAGCTAAAGCGCGGCGCGCGCGTGCGATCCGCTGCCTGGGATGGGAGGCGTTAATATTTTCCACGGGGTTGAGAGTTGCGGAGGCTACACTAGTGATTGGTATCTTTTTTCACAGGTGAAGAATTTGGACTTGGGTGCAAAGTCTCTCCTAGTGTTACAAGCAATGTCCCTCAGTCCGTTCAGTGTCTCCTTGGTGAAATTAGCCTAGCCTTACGACAAGTACACGGCTAGCACAGCTGTTTTCAGCTAATGTACAGACATAAAAGGGCGACATTGATTTAAAAAAGCGAGTGTTCGCGGAAAGTGCCGTTATACTCCGTCGCTGCCTAGGGAAGTAACGCCTAGATGAAAATCCCACGCCAAAGGAGACTGGTAGAATATTTTGTTCAATGAGCCAATATTTATTTATTTATTAACGTAGCGTGTAAGAGAAAGAGCACAGGGAAATTGGGAATTGGTTCGCGAGGAAAGTGTCGGGAAGCAGGCGAATATACAGTGTACCGAATCAGCGCTCGCGCAATCACCAACGACACATGCCCGAGAAAATGGCTTTTTTTTGGCACTTAGCAGTAGAATGCAAATTGCAGGACCTGAAACCTGTGTGCTTTAAACGTGACAGGCCAGGGGTTTATTTCACTTTACAGGTGTAGGAGAGAAATGGCAGCTGGTATAGATAAATAAATGAGTGTGTGTGTGTTTATATAGAAACTTGGCCTGTAGAAGTTACCACTGATATGTGTGTGTTAGCCCGAATACTCATGATAGTAGCTATGGACATCTTCCACACATCAAGCCTCATGGAACAGTGATGAGCAGAAGTGATCATCTCCTGCCCAAACCCTCTGAACACTCTCTATCCCTCTCTGCCCAAACCCTCTGAACACTCTCTCTCCCTCTGCTCAAACCCTCTGAACACTCTCTCCCTCTCTGCTCAAACCCTCTGAACACTCTCTCCCTCTCTGCCCAAACCCTCTGAACACTCTCTCTCTCTCTGTGCCCAAACCCTCTGAACACTCTCTCTCCCTCTCTGCCCAAACCCTCTGAACACTCTCTCTCCCTCTCTGCCCAAACCCTCTGAACACTCTCTCTCTCTCTCTGCCCAAACCCACTGAACACTCTCTCCCTCTCTGCCCAAACCCTCTGAACACTCTCTCTCCCTCTGTGCCCAAACCCTCTGAACACTCTCTCTCCCTCTCTGCCCAAACCCTCTGAACTCTCTCTCTCCCTCTCTGCCCAAACCCTCTGAACACTCTCTCTCTCCCTCTCTGCCCAAACCCTCTGAACACTCTCTCTCCCTCTCTGCCCAAACCCTCTGAACACTCTCTCTCTCTCTCTGCCCAAACCCTCTGAACACTCTCTCTCCCTCTCTGCCCAAACCCTCTGAACACTCTCTCTCCCTCTCTGCCCAAACCCTCTGAACTCTCTCTCTCCCTCTCTGCCCAAACCCTCTGAACACTCTCTCTCCCTCTCTGCCCAAACCCTCTGAACACTCTCTCTCTCTCCCTCTCTGCCCAAACCCTCTGAACACTCTCTCTCTCTCTCTGCCCAAACCCTCTGAACACTCTCTCTCCCTCTCTGCCCAAACCCTCTGAACACTCTCTCTCCCTCTCTGCCCAAACCCTCTGAACACTCTCTCTCTCTCTCTGCCCAAACCCTCTGAACACTCAAATTCAAATTCAAATTCAATTGCTTTATTGGCATGACATATTTAAAAATACATATTGCCAAAGCGCAGTGACAACAGCAATCAACTACAGTAAGTATGATCAAAAAGAGAGAAAAAAAAAAAAAAGACAAGCAGCAACAACAATAACAGCACAAATGATAGGAACATAATACTTATTATCTACTAAGTTAACTGAATTAAATTAATTGAAAAAAAAAAAGTATTTTCTCATCAGGAGTACCATATATACTCATACATATGCATATACATAGACATACATACACATGCACACATACACACGCATACATATATATATACATATACATACACATATATACATATATACACACATATACACATGTACATATACATGTACACATATATGCATATACCTACATACGCACACACACACATACACACATACATATATACATACACACACATATACATATACATACAAACACATATGCATATATACACACACACATACATATGTTTGCTGGATGCTCACCCACTGTCCCTCAGGCTGTGACAGGCAAAAACGTATCTAGCTGCGAGTGAGGCTGTCGGTCCTTCGCCTAATAGGACTCGCAGCTTTTGGTCATTTGTTAGGGAGGGAAATTTGTTTAGGAATGTTGAATTTTGGATCTTATTAAAATATGTTTCCCTTATCTGTGAATATTTTTCACAATATAACAGGAAGTGCATCTCTGTCTCTACCTCTCCTGTCTTGCAGTGACCACATATACGTTCTTCTTTGGGTAGCCATGTTTTTTTATGCCTTCCTTTTTCAATTGCTAAGGTGTGGTCACTGAGCCTGTACTTGGTCAGGATTTGTCTCTGCTTTGTATCTCTGACAGAGAAGAGATACTCTGCCAAATTGTATTCTCTGTTTAGGGCCAAGTAGCAATTAAGTTTATTTTGTGTTTTGGTTTCATTATTCCAGTGTTCCAGATAGGCATCTTTTGTTTGTTTAATTATTTGGTTTACTCTAATTTCTGGTTTTAAAGCAGCGCTGGTCAGAGTTTGGTCAGTGTTTGGTTTTAGTTGGTTAGTGAGTCTCATGACCAGCTGACTGAGAGGACTCTTTTTGGGTTTCAGGTCTTGGGTTTTCAGTGCTTGAAATTGCATTGTGTCTTGGGGACTTGATTTGAGGTGCATCCAAAATTTAAGTGCTCTTTTTTTAATGTTAATTATCAATGGGTATCTGCCTAATTCTGCCCTGCATGCATTGGTGGGAGTTTTCCTTTGGATGTTTAGTATTGTTCTGCAAAATTCTGCATGCAAGGCCTCTATAGGATGCTTGTCCCACCTAGTGTAGTTGTGATAACTGAGTGGACCCCATACTTCACTTCCATATAAGGCAATTGGTTGGATTACACTGTCAAAGATTTTAAGCCAAATTCTAATTGGTATGTCTATTTTGTGAAATTTTCTTCTAATTGCATGAAAGGCTCTGCAGGCTTTTTCTTTTAGTGTATTCACTGCCAGACCAAAGTTTCCTGAGGCACTTATTTTGAGCCCCAGGTAATCATAGAACAGGGAGTGCTCTAGAGCGGTGTTTCCTAGAGTGAACACATGTCTGGTTTCCTGAGATCTGGGTTTCTTTTGGAATATCATTATTTTAGATTTTTTAAAGTTTACTGTCAGTGCCCAGTTCTGAGAGTATTGCACCAGTAAATCCAAATGTTGCTGTAGCCCTGTTCTGTGGGTGACAGCAACACCAGGTCATCCGCATAGAGTAGGAATTTAACTTCCTTGTTGTTTAGGGTTAAGCCAGGGGTAGCAGATTGTTCCAACAGCACCGCTAACTCATTAATATAGATATTAAAGAGCGTTGGTGACAAGCTGCATCCCTGAAAAACACCTCGTCTTTGAGTGAAGAAATCTGTTCTTTTATTCCCAATTTTTACTCCACATTTATTATTGACATAAATAGATTTTATTATGTCATAAACTTTACCCCCTACACCACTTTGGAGAATTTTATAATAAAGTCCTTCTTGCCAAATAGAATCAAAAGCCTTTTTAAAATCTATAAAGCATGCAAAAATTTTACCTTTGCTTTTTTGGTGTACATGTTGATTAATTAGGGTGTGTAGGGTGTAAACATGATCAGTGTGTGCGATGTTTTGGTAGAAAGCCAATTTGTCCTTGCTCAAGACATTGTGTTTCATAAGGAAGGCTAGCATTCTGGCATTGATAATGCTGCAGAAGATCTTCCCCAGATTGCTGCTCACACAGATGCCTCGGTAGTTATTAGGGTCAAATTTGTCTCCACTCTTGTAAATTGGGGAAATAAGCCCCTGATTCCAGATATCAGGAAAGCAGCCAGTTTGGAAAACAAGATTGAACAATTTGAGCAGGGCCTGTCTCAGCTCAGGGGTGCTGTGTTTAAGCATCTCTGTCCTGATGCTGTCAGGTCCACATGCTTTTCCAGGTTTTAGCTTTTTAATGTTGTCTTCTAATTCTTTCATTGTAATTTGGTAATCAAGTGGGTTCTGATAGTTTTTAATAGTTGCTTCAAGGATTTGCAACTTTTCTTGTATTTGTTTTTGTTCATAATTTAGATTATTAGGTGAAGTTTGCTCATAAAGTTTTTCAAAATGATTTTTCCAAATGTTGCAATTTTGTAAGACCAAATTGTCTGGTTTTTTTTTGCTCAATTTGTTCCATTTTTTCCAGAACTGATTTTGATCAATGGAGTCTTCAATTTCTTGTAGTTTTTGATTATAATGTATCCTTTTCTTTTCCTTTAGGGTCTTTTTGTACGCTCTTAGTTTTTCAACATAATTTTGTCGCATTTCTGTGTTGAGTGGCTGACGGTGTTTTTGATTGGATAGCAGTCTTAATTCTTTCCTGATATTTCTGCAGTCCTCATCAAACCACTCTTCTTTTTTCAGTCTCTGTTTGGATGCAGAGCTGTTTTTGGTAAGACCTGCTTTATTGGCTGATTTATGATATATATTATTAATTTTTGTTACAGCCATATTTATGCCTAATTGGTTTTGCTGGAACTCTGTTGAGAGAAAGGTGTTAATAATGTTAGTAGTTTCCGGTGAACTGATTACATTTTTGAATTTGACTTCACTGTCAGGAGCCCATCGATATGACCTGTTTAATCTGTACAGTTTGCAGGGCTCAGACTCTGCTACTTGTTCTATAATTCTTTTTAGGTATACATTTATCTGACAGTGATCTGTTAGTGGCGTTTGTGGTCTGACAGTGAATGCACTAATATAGGAGGGGTCCATGTCAGTAATGGCATAGTCAACTACACTAGTCCCAAGAGCTGAACAATATGTGAACCTCCCTAAAGTGTCCCCTTTGATCCTGCCATTAAGCATGTACAGACCTAGGGAGCGACAGAGATGCACTAACTCTTTCCCATTTTTGTTACAAATATGGTCAGGATTATTTCTGGGAATAACGGTAGGGGTGAAGTGTAGGGAAGACTGTCTGAAGATATGGTTATTTCCAGTAGAATCTACTATGTCAGGCTCAGATCCTGTTCTGGCATTCAGATCTCCGATCAATAGAACATTACCCTGGGCCTGGTAATGTGTGATCTCTTTATGAACATTTTCAAAAAAGTTTTCATTGTAGTATGGTGACTCCAAAGGGGGAATGTAGGCCGCACATATATATAAGTCATTATCACATTTGATAATATTTTTATTTAATTTTAGCCAGATGTGTGTTGTTGCCTTTTTAATTAGTTCTAATTGGGTTGACAAATCATCTCTGTACCATATGATAATTCCACCTGAATCCCTGCCGTGCCTTATGTTTTTCTGTTTGAGGGATGATAGTAAAATTTCTTCATAGCCTGGGGGACAGTGAGTATCAGCATCATCTCGACACCATGTCTCCAACAATATTATTATATCATGTCCTGAAATGCATGAGATGAATTCTGGGTTTGTGCTCTTCGGTCCAAAAACCGAAGAATACAAACCCTGAATATTCCAAGAACTTATTGAGAGAGATTTCATTAACAATTAATTATGTAGATTTCTGTACAGTGACAAGTAGAACAATTTGATCAAATTTGCAATGTGTTTTCAAGCAATTTATTTAGTAAAGCAAATGTTATTTATCTATTTATTTATTTATTTATTTATTTATTTATTTATTTATTTATTTATTTATTTATTTATTTATTTATTTTCAACCAAGAATCCTACAAATGAGCTGTAGCAACTGTTTCACCTCTCCAATGTCTGAGTGGTTTGATACTACCTGAGCATAGGTAGGCTGGCACTCAGGGGGTAGCTGGGCTCCGCTGGGCTGGCCTCTGCTGGGCTGGGTTCCGCTGAGCTGGGTTCTGCTGAGCTGGGTTCTGCTGGGCTGGGCTCCGCTGGGCTGGGTTCCGCTGGGCTGGGTTCTGCTGAGCTGGGTTCTGCTGGGCTGGGCTCCGCTGGGCTGGGTTCTGCTGAGCTGGGTTCTGCTGGGCTGGGCTCCGCTGGGCTGGGCTCCGTTGAGTTGGGTTCTGCTGGGCCGTGTTCCGCTGGGTTGGGTTCTGCTGGGCTGGGTTCCGCTGGGCTGGGATTCACTGGGTTGGGCTTTTCCTGGCGGGATTCTTCTCTCCTTTGATGGGTGTGGCATGTGCTGTCGTCTCTGGTGGGGCTGTGCTGTCCCTCTAGTGGGATGTGTAGCTGAAGGACTTACGTCGGTTGCTGCCTCTCTCAGGTCTTCTGCGAAGATCCATACACTGTCACGGCCGAGGTGGACATGGTCGTATAAGTGCTCATGTGTCAGAGTTGGGTGATGCGCGATGTTTACGTTGGTCAACTTTGTGCACTCTGTGGTGATTTCCCTGTTTATGTTGGTAATTAGGTTGAATGGGAAGTCGGTCCGTGGCAGCAATGTGGAAATGGTGATTTTTGCCCTTGGGAACTCTCTTTGTGCTTTTTTAGCCACCTTAATCACTGCTTCTGGTACATTCTGCCCCTTGTGACGCAAGTCATTTGTGCCTGTGTGGATTATGATGTTGTCAGGATCTCCCAGGCGTTCATGACAGAGTAGTTGGAGTGCACTGTCTGTGTGGGGGCACCAGAACTTTCCAACGCTGTGACGGGGGAACAGCTGCCTGTGGTTGAGGAATTTGCCGTTGGAGTCAATAAGTATTGCAGTTTTAGGGGGCTGTTTATGGCGTGTTGGTCTCTGTTCTTCTGTAACTGGCTGTGCATTGGTCGGGGTTGTCTGTGAGGCTGGAAGAGCAGTGTTGTCCTGTGGAGGGCTGGGGGGACTGGGGTCCACATTAATTTCTAGGCTGGTCTGTGGTTCTGTTTGGCTATTGGTCTCCGTCTGTGAGCCTGTGTCTGTGGTCTGGCTGTGCGGGGACTGCTCCGCTGCTGTTATAGTATGCACCTGCTCCCTCAGATGTAGTATGTGTAAGTCTTTGTGCTGCAGCTCCTCTCTCACTTTAAGCAGGTCATGTCTGAGAGCCTTGTTTGCTTTATGAAGCTCACTCACATTTTCTCCTAACTGTCTAATTGTTGCTTTGGTTTCCTCTTTAAATAGCCTCATGTCATCTCTTAGCTGTTCAATAATGTCCATCTCTGATAATTTGTTCTCTCTGAATTCAGTAATCTCCACTTCTAGAAGGGAGAGGCACTCCTGAATGCGCTGCACTGACGCTGGTGTCCTGGGTGTCTGTGGGCTGCAGTGGGCTCTGTGTGCACTAGAGCAGGCTGGCAGAGGGGAGGCTCTACAGGCTGTGTGCGCAGGGGAGGCTGGAGCAGTGGTTCCAGCAGCTGACACATTTAGGGGAGCTACTGCATCTGGTGCTGTTTTAGTGGCCTTTTTGCCGTTAGCAAGAGTTTTTAGTCGATCAAAATCTTTTTCAAAATCCTCTAATTTAGTTATTGATCCCTGAACCATTACAGTGCCCGTATTATAGAAATTTATGTTAAATTTAGGTACAGTGTCCATGTATAGCTGACGAATTGATTTGTTGCCACTCATTTTCATTTGCCTGTAATCTTCATGAAGAGCAGAATGCCAGGCCTCTGGGTGCTCAGTATAGAATAGCAGGTCTGTTAGAATTTCTTTGTTGCCTTGCAGTTTGTAATCTGCTCTCAGTGTTTCTGGATAATCTTTTAGCAGTTTGCTCCTGTACTTTTTTTTCCCTGCCTCACTTGTGATGTCATCAGGGTAGTGGATTGCTAAGCAACGTAAGCCCCTCCCACTATGCTGCTGTTGAAATGTATCCATTTTCCCACACTTTCCCAACTGAAAAAAAAATGCCGGTTGCTGTGCTCTGCTGTCAGTTACTGGTGCAGAGCTGAAGGGCCTACTTTGCTAATGTGAGTTAGCTGTAAAGTTTTGGGTTTTTGATTGATTATATAAGTGTCCTACCTTCCAAATCTTCTTTATTCAGTTCCCTTATTCTTCCAGATTCTTGCTCAATGTCCTTTTCCCTGGTTATATTGGTTTTGATCCTATTCTTCCAGCTTGTTGGTGTTAGTTTTAATAGCAGGCTAACTACTTTGTTAGCATATTCTGCTTGCTGTCTCCTCGCCAAATGAAATTTGTTGTTTTATTATTTATTTTTATTTTTGGTGTATCTAAATTTTGCTCACCTTCTTCTTGGTCTCTTTAGCTTTAATATAAGGTTATACTTGCCATTGTACACAATCGATAATTAATAAAATCACTGGTTGTAGTAAGCACTCATAATTTTGCTCCCTACACTCTCTCTCTCTCTCTGCCCAAATCCACTGAACACTCTCTCTCTCTCTGCCCAAACCCTCTGAACACTCTCTCTCCCTCTCTGCCCAAATCCACTGAACACTCTCTCTCCCTCTCTGCCCAAATCCACTGAACACTCTCTCCCTCACTGCCCAAGGTGCAAGGGAGCAGTGCGCTGGAGACTTGTCAGAATTGACGTGCGCAGCGATTGGACGTTATCACATTTAGGCCTATTTCAACCCCCAACCCTGATCCTCCACAGTCAGCTGCCACGGGATGGGGATGGGGGGTGATGGGGGACGGGGGAATCCTACTTTCCCCCATCTTCTTGATCTCCTAATTCTGCTTCATTTAAACTTCCATCAGCTGTTCCACTGGAGCAGAAGAGGAGAATGAGACAGCTTGGTCCCCGTTATCTTTCCTCTCTCTAATTCCCTTCTGTTATCAGATTTATACCTCCCCACACCCCCCCCCCCTCATCTGCCCCACCACCCCCCAATCCCCCCATCAACCCCTCAACCTGGTCTGCCCAAGAGAACAAGAGCAAGCCCCTCACCCCTCCCAAAAATTCCTTTCACTGGAGATGAGCGTGAATGCCTGTTTGGCTAATGCAGAAAATGAGATTACTGTATTTAAATCGCTGCTGCCTGCCCTGTCAGAATAAAAGGAGTTTTCTTGTTCTTTTTTTGAATCATTCGCTTTATTTTTGCAGTGCAGTTGTCCAATAGAGTGAGCTCTCTTCCTTTCACTCTTTCTCTCTTTCCTTCTCTTCCCTTCCTTTCACTCTTTACACTCTTATCCTTTCACTCTTTCTCTTCCTTCTTTACACTCTTTCTTCCTTTCACTCTTTCTCTTCCTTCTTTACACTCTCTTCCTTCCTTTCACTCTTTCTCTTCTCAGAGTGTCCCCCTCCTCCCTGTCCACAGGGCAGGGGCTCGCTGAGGCTCCAGAGCACCTAAACACCACCTGAACGTTTCCAAACAGAAAGGGGCCTGAAGCAAACACTGATCGCTGAATGTCACCGGCACAATGACAGGGTGTGTGCAGCCTTCACATTAAGGCCCAACACAAGCTTTAGCTGATCGCAGTACGCTACCCAACACAAACTTCAGCTGATCGCAGTACGCTACCCAACACAAACTTCAGCTGATCACTGTACGCTACCCAACACAAACTTCAGCTGATCGCAGTACGCTACCCAACACAAGCTTCAGCTGATCACTGTACGCTACCCAAAACAAACTTCAGCTGATCGCAGTACGCTACCCAACACAAGCTTCAGCTGATCGCTGTATGCTACCCAACACAAGCTTCAGCTGATCGCAGTACGCTACCCAACACAAACTTCAGCTGATCGCAGTACGCTACCCAACACAAGCTTCAGCTGATCGCTGTATGCTACCCAACACAAGCTTCAGCTGATCGCTGTACGCTACCCAACACAAACTTCAGCTGATCGCAGTACGCTACCCAACACAAGCTTCAGCTGATCGCTGTATGCTACCCAACACAAGCTTCAGCTGATCGCAGTACGCTAGCCTACACAAGCTTCAGCTGATCGCAGTACGCTACCCAACACAAGCTTCAGCTGATCGCTGTATGCTACCCAACGCAAACTTCAGCTGATCGCTGTACGTTAACCCAACACAAGATTCAGCTGATAGCTGTACGCTACCCAACACAAGCTTCAGCTGATCGCTGTATGCTACCCAACGCAAACTTCAGCTGATCGCTGTACGTTAACCCAACACAAGATTCAGCTGATCGCTGTACGCTACCCAACACAAACTTCAGCTGATCGCAGTACATTAACCCAACACAAACTTCAGCTGATCGCTGTGCGCTACCCAACACAAACTTCAGCTGATCGCTGTATGCTACCCAACGCAAACTTCAGCTGATCGCTGTACGTTAACCCAACACAAGATTCAGCTGATCGCTGTATGCTACCCAACACAAACTTCAGCTGATTGCAGTACGCTAACTCAACACAAACTTCAGCTGATCGCTGTACGCTACCCAACACAAACTTCAGCTGATTGCAGTACGCTAACTCAACACAAACTTCAGCTGATCGCAGTGCGCTAACTCAACACAAACCTGGCAAAGCCAATATTCAGAAGTTTTACTGCTTGTGAAATAGCTTACTGTGAATCTCAAAAAATTCTTACTTACTATGCTTCATCTATGCTCTGGATTTTCAGAAAACCTCTCACATCATGCATCATTTTACATCTAGCAAAATCTATCCTATCCCTACTAGCAAACAGAGGCAGCACAGTTTAACATCACAACTGTACTTGATTTCTGTTTCTACTTGTGAGGAGAGAGGGACAGAGAGAGAGAGACAGGAAGAGAGGGACAGAGTGAGAGAGGGAGACAGAGAGGGACAGAGTGAGAGAGGGAGAGGGAGACAGAGAGGGAGAGAGAAACATAGAGAGAGGAAGGGGGCAGGATAAAAGGGGTGGAAAGGAGAAGAAAAAGCCAGAGAGAGGAAGAGAAAGAGCGAGGCGAATAAAGAGAAACAGGAGTAAACACAGCGCTCGGCTGAAGCAGCGAAGTGCGCTGCCTCCCGTTTCCACGGCAGCACGGAACACTTCATCATCCGGGGTTTTTTTTTTTTTTTTCCTTTCTGCCGGGCTCCCACATCGCTCCCCGGCCCCCCGATGGCCTCCCTCCACCCGCCCCCCCCCACCTCCCCCCTCCCCAAACCCCGCTGCAGGACTGATCCATCGCTCCCCGCGCGTGATAAATCACGGTAATGTGCGTAGCTGGGCCGCGGCGCTGAGCGGTGTGGCGATGGATCAAAGGCAGCAGGTGGAGAGCGTGTGTGTGTAGACGGGGGGTGGGGTGGGGGGGGGTGAGGGAGGGGGCAGTGGGCGGGGCCAACAGGTAACCAATGCTGTTCGTTTCTCATTGCCCTTTACCTGGAAGTGTGGGCGGGACTTAAAAGATGAAAGGGCGGAGGTTAGGATTTGGGAGTTGGGGTGTGGGCACTGGAAGATGGATGACTGCAGGATTAGAAATATATTGTGTGTTGAAATAGTATCAGCATTGATATCAGTACAGTGTCTAACAGAGTGCCGTACATATTCAAGAACATCAAATAGCCTTGCATAGCCTTTTTTCTTATGTTTATCCTTGCTTACCAAAACAGAAATTGTGTATGATGGCTAATTTTTTTGTACCCAGTAGGCGGATCTTGCAGTGCAACCACATAGCCAGATCCCAACCCCCGCCACCCCTCCAAGTCCACACCCCTATGCAGACAACCTGTCCCCCCTCCCTCCCATGCTCCATCGATAAGCATTATAATGCCCCTAATAAAAACACTTTGACTGACAGGTGACGTACGTTGTCATGACAACCATCAGGCTGATGTAATTTTTAAAGGCAACTTGCCCCCCCCCCCCTCAGACTGCTGATGCCCTTCCATATGACATCATCTTAGGCAGGGGGTCCTCAATCCTATCCGGAAAGGGCCAGTGTGGGTGCAGGCTTTTGTTTTAACCACGCATTTACACACCTGATTCTGCTAATCAGAGTCCTTATCAAAGACTCGGGTGGTTGATTAGTAGTGTGAGGTGTGTCGCTGCTTGGTTGGAATGAAAG
This sequence comes from Anguilla japonica, assembly GCA_025169545.1. NCBI lineage: Eukaryota > Metazoa > Chordata > Actinopteri > Anguilliformes > Anguillidae > Anguilla > Anguilla japonica. The sequence continues at coordinate 36,910,885 of CM045896.1, forward strand.
CCTGCACCCACACTGGCCCTTTCTGGGTAAGATTGAGGACCCCTGATCTGAACGATGATTGGGTAGTTCGTAAGAGCCTGTAACTGCTGATCACCACAGATCACATTATACGGAGGGGCCTGATGATCTTCCACTGCTGAGGGAACAGTGATGGCTCAGACTCGGTTATATTCATACGCAATATGTGCTGAGATTGAGTCAGAAGTTAGTGGCGGGGTAAAAAATAAAAAAAAAACAACTGCAGATCTGAAACTTTGCCTCCTCTGCGGGTTCCAAATTTACACTTAAATTCCTGTGTGGCGTCCAGGACGCCTGCCCAACGCCTGCTATCTAAATCAGCACTGTCCCGACCTGCTTAAAGAAGGAGTACCCGAGCCCTCTCCCCTGCCTGTCCGCGTCCCCTAGCGCTCACCCCCGCGAATTTATCACCGTGTGAGCCAGGAGAGAGAGAGAGAGAGAGAGAGAGAGAGAGAGAGGGAGAGAGAGAGGAGGAGAGAGAGAGAGAGGAGAGAGAGAGAGAGAGGGAGAGAGAGTGGGAGAGAGAGGGAGAGAGAGGGAGAGAGAGGGAGAGAGAGAGAGAGAGAGAGAGAGAGAGAGAGGGGAGAGAGAGAGGAGAGAGAGGGAGAGAGGGAGAGGGAGAGAGAGAGATAGAGAGAGAGAGGGAGCGAAGAATCTTAAACTTAAGAAGAGCGCCCGTTTGTACTCCAATAAATCTGAGCAGGCATTTTGTTTGTTTTGATTTATTGGAGTGCAGAGGAGGGATCTTCTGCAGTTGCTGGGAGGTGCTGGGAGATGTAAAATGCGCAAATCTAAAAAAGTGTGGAGGTTACGTCAGTGCTGCAGTTTCACAGCGGATGGAGCAAATATGCTAAAAAAGATAAAATAAGACAAGATAAAGATATCTTGTGGGTTGTGGGTGTGCATGATTAGAGTGTGTGAGAGACAATGTTCACATGAGTGTGGACATCCATGTCTGTAAGTGTGAAATCTCCATAAAAATATATATGTGAGTGCATATATGGATGCCTGTTTATGTGTATGTCTATGTATTTGTGCACATTTGCAAGCCTGTGTGTTTATTCTACTTATTTATTTATTTATTCATTTATTTATGTATCAGGCACAATGCAGAATCAGCCGTTGCACCAGATTTAGCTACCAAGCTAATTCACATCTGTAGACGTGTGTGTGTGTGCTGCCTGAGGTTCAAACTGCTGTGAGACCATCAGAGCAGATCTTCATCCTCCTCTTCCTGAGGACCACTCTGTTTCATCCTCCGATCCTCCCATCCTTCCATTCTCCCATCCTCCTACTTCCAACCTTCCATCCTTCCATCCTTCCATCCTCCCATTCTCCCATTCACCCATCCTTCCACCCTCTCATCCTTCCATCCTCCCATTCTCCCATCCTCCTAAACTCCCATCCTCCCATCCTTCTATCCTTCCATCCTCCCTCCCTTTCACTCCTCTGGATGTGCTGTGGATTGTGAGAATACACAATGCCCTGCTATGGAACCACACGCACCGTGGAAATAATGTTTGCATTTCAACCATTTTACACACACACACACACACACACACGAACAAGCACACACACACACACACACACACACACACGCACACAGACAAGCATACACACACGCACACACACGAACAAGCATACACACACACACACAAACAAGGATACTCACACATTTATACACGCACATATCACACACACACATTTACACATGCACATACACACACACACACACACACATGCACACAAACAAGCACACACACACGCACACAAACAAGCATACACACACATTTATACACGCACATATCACACACACACATTTACACATGCACATACACACACACAAACCAGCTCACACACACACATTTATACACGCACAGACACACACATGCACACAAACAAGCGCACACACACACACACAGAGTTGTAGTTGCTCACACGCTGGCTCTCTGTAAGTGCATGCGGCAGGGCGTGCTGTATCCTGGTTTCCTGAGTTTTCCCTCTTTTTCTCGCGTATTTTGTTCTTTAGTGTATTGGGCTGCAACGAGGCCCTACCTCCCCCATATCCCCCCAGCCCCCCCCTACAAGATCATCCCCCCTTTTCCCCCCAAACTCTGCTAATTCCCTTTTGATGAGGCATGAGAAATAAATCCTGTTTCCACGCTCTCATTCCCTCCTTGCTTCTAAACGAGAGATCAGGAGGAGCAGCTCGGGGACGTCTGTTCCCGCGTGCGGTCACAAAGGGGCCCCGCTGTGGGGGTGCCCGTCTGCACCCCGCTCCCGCCCGCCTCATTCTGCCTCATTAGCCGCCATTCAGCGCGCCACATGCCCCCAATCTGACACAGACGGACAGACAGACAGACGGAGGGAGGGAGGGAGGGAGGGAGGGACGAACAGGACCGGTCAGCGTGGGGTCAAGAGCTCTGTGCTCAGGTTTACTCACTAAAGAGCTCTGTGCTCACGTTTATTCACTAAAGAGCTCTGTGCTCACGTTTATTCACTAAAGAGCTCTGTGCTCACATTTACTCACTAAAGAGCTCTGTGCTCACGCTTACTCACTAAAGAGCTCTGTGCTCACGTTTACTCACTAAAGTGCTCTGTGCTCACGTTTACTCACTAAAGAGCTCTGTGCTCACGCTTACTCACTAAAGAGGTCTGTACTCACGTTTACTCACTAAAGAGCTCTGTGCTCACGTTTACTCACTAAAGAGCTCTGTGCTCACGTTTACTCACTAAAGTGCTCTGTGCTCACGCTTACTCACTAAAGAGCTCTGTGCTCACGCTTACTCACTAAAGAGGTCTGTACTCACGTTTACTCACTAAAGAGCTCTGTGCTCACGTTTACTCACTAAAGAGCTCTGTGCTCACGTTTACTCACTAAAGTGCTCTGTGCTCACGTTTACTCACTAAAGTGCTCTGTGCTCACGTTTACTCACTAAAGTGCTCTGTGCTCACGTTTACTCATTGAAGAGCTCTGTGCTCACGTTTACTCACTAAAGAGCTCTGTGCTCAGGTTTACTCACTAAAGTGCTCTGTGCTCACGTTTATTCACTAAAGAGCTCTGTGCTCACGTTTACTCACTAAAGTGCTCTGTGCTCACGTTTACTCACTAAAGAGCTCTGTGCTCACACTTACTCACTAAAGTGCTCTGTGCTCACGTTTACTCACTAAAGAGCTCTGTGCTCACGTTTACTCACTAAAGTGCTCTGTGCTCACGTTTACTCACTAAAGAGCTCTGTGCTCACGCTTACTCACTAAAGAGGTCTGTACTCACGTTTACTCACTAAAGAGCTCTGTGCTCACGCTTACTCACTAAAGAGGTCTGTACTCACGTTTACTCACTAAAGAGCTCTGTGCTCACGTTTACTCACTAAAGAGCTCTGTGCTCACGTTTACTCACTAAAGTGCTCTGTGCTCACGTTTACTCACTAAAGAGCTCTGTGCTCACGTTTACTCACTAAAGTGCTCTGTGCTCACGTTTACTCATTGAAGAGCTCTGTGCTCACGTTTACTCACTAAAGAGCTCTGTGCTCAGGTTTACTCACTAAAGTGCTCTGTGCTCACGTTTATTCACTAAAGAGCTCTGTGCTCACGTTTACTCACTAAAGTGCTCTGTGCTCACGTTTACTCACTAAAGAGCTCTGTGCTCACGCTTACTCACTAAAGTTCTCTGTGCTCACGTTTACTCACTAAAGAGCTCTGTGCTCACGCTTACTCACTAAAGAGGTCTGTACTCACGTTTACTCACTAAAGAGCTCTGTGCTCACGTTTACTCACTAAAGTGCTCTGTGCTCACGTTTACTCACTAAAGAGCTCTGTGCTCACGTTTACTCACTAAAGTGCTCTGTGCTCACGTTTACTCATTGAAGAGCTCTGTGCTCACGTTTACTCACTAAAGAGCTCTGTGCTCAGGTTTACTCACTAAAGTGCTCTGTGCTCACGTTTATTCACTAAAGAGCTCTGTGCTCACGTTTACTCACTAAAGTGCTCTGTGCTCACGTTTACTCACTAAAGAGCTCTGTGCTCACGCTTACTCACTAAAGTGCTCTGTGCTCACGTTTACTCACTAAAGAGCTCTGTGCTCACGTTTACTCACTAAAGAGCTCTGTGCTCAGGTTTACTCACTAAAGAGCTCTGTGCTCACGTTTATTCACTAAAGTGCTCTGTGCTCACGTTTACTCACTAAAGAGCTCTGTGCTCAGGTTTACTCACTAAAGTGCTCTGTGCTCACGTTTACTCACTAAAGTGCTCTGTGCTCACGTTTACTCACTAAAGTGCTCTGTGCTCACGTTTACTCACTAAAGAGCTCTGTGCTCACATTTACTCACTAAAGTGCTCTGTGCTCACGCTTACTCACTAAAGAGGTCTGTACTCACATTGGCTGACTAAAGATTGTCCTACAATGCACTCATTCAACAGACAGGACATTCTATTGTGTTTGCACGCACACAAACACACACCCATATGACACCGAGGTGGACAGACAGGCAGGTTTGTGAAGAACGGAAAACAGCATTTATTTCTCTGCTAATGAGGGTTCAGTCTGAAAGCCTGAGAATACATTTTCACTTAAAAAAACTGCAAAATATTTTGTATTGAATATGAAATGTAATATTATTGAAATTGTAGCTGATATCATGCTGTTCCTCTTTGTAACATGACTTTATGTTATAATATATGACTTTAGATGTGAAATCACCCAGCACACAGTAAAGCAATCAGAGTTGCAGCACAGAGGTCTGTAGCCGTCTCTGTCTGGCACGTGGCAGGACGACGTCGTCATTGTTCAGTTGCCCGCGGCGACCCGCCACCGGAGCCACGCCCTGGCCGGCCGACACCCCGCCGCACGCTACGACATCGCCGCCACGGTAACGTGTGCGCGCGCGACCGACCGGCCGGCCGGCCATGTTATTAACGAGGACCAGCTGGGACCGGCGCAGGTACAAGCACAACCAGACAAAGCCCAATACATAACCACCGCGCGGTAATGAATGACCTCATGCAAATAAGATTAGGGGGGGTGTGAGGGGGGGGTGTGGGGGTACGTGGTGACACACAGCAGCCAGCCTGTCGACGCCCCGACAGAGAAGAACCGCTGACACCGCTCAAAAGGTCGCCGCCCGACGGCGAGCGGGGAGCAAACCGAGCCTTCGGTCCCCGACCAGAAGGTTGTCGGGTCAAGTCCTTCACGGGGGGGAGCTCCTTGCGCGACTCTTCCGGAAGCCGTTGTAAGCTGTTTAAAAAAAGCCGCACCGAATGGATGACCCCGTCGGCAGAGCCCAGCTGTGTGGAGCTTCTGAGAATGCTTAGTCAAAGTAATAAATAAAAAAGGAGTAACAATAACAGTGACACAGTAATGGCCAGTGTAAAAACCTCCGTGATTTATTTCCACCAGGCAGTGGCCATTACGGTGGTGGGTACAACATGCAAAAGCTGAGCCAGAGGTTTCCCAATAAGCTATGTGAAAAACACGTTCTGAAAAATGAAACTCAAAATAGAGTAAAAAAATTTGAATGCAATTTTATGTCAGTTTCTCTTTTTTCCCGCCATTTTTTTTTAAACAGCCAATCACATTCATAGGCCCTGTCCGAGCGACGTCTCCCAGCCTGTGAGAGTGCAGCTCCACTGCAGTGCATCGGCAGAGCTGCGCAGTCATGGCGCCCCAGGAGTGTGCGTCACGCGCAGCCTGCGCAGGTGGAATGGAGCCGTCTGATTGGCCGAAGGAGACAGATTCGTACAGTAATCCTGCTGACTGAAGCCCTGTCTCCACGGGCAACAATATAGCCGGTTATGAACGGACACCAGCGGCTGCTGGCCAGCCGAATTCCACATCACACAGTCGGGGCTGTCAATTGGCTGAAAACCAGTGCTGTAGCCAAACAGCCAATAGCAAAATCTTAATCTGCAGGCACTAATGCATCGCGGTAGTGCCATGTCTGTTTTTTTTAAATAAACAAATAAATTATCCTCACGCATGAAGTTAAATGCGGGAGATGGATATTCAAAATTTAAATTGAAACTTTTTTTAAACAGCAAATAAATCTATTTACCAATAATTGATTTCACTGTGAAGTTCCCCTTTACGGCCTATATTTTATGCTTTAAAGAGCCAATGTCTTGGATGAAAGATGAAACAGTGCAGTTCTAATGATGTAATGATGTAGCAGCTCTACATGTAAGAAGGTAAGATCTGCTTTTGCTTTTGGAAATATCCTCAGCTCACTATAGGCGATGACATCACCTTTTATGTACAGCTACATGCGCTCATAGGCTCTGAAGACCGCAACATGCTGGACTATAGCTGAACAACCCTCCCAAGTGTGTCTTTGTCTTCATCCATACATTGTGTGTGCCTCTTTGGATTGAATTTGGCTGAATCTGATCACGTGACACAAACTGGAATCCTCTCCACCATGAAAAAAACAACACTGTTCGAAACATTACTAATAAAAGAAATTCAATGGCTGAAGACAATAATTTTCCCTGGGGGGGGGGGGGGGGGGGGGGGGGGGGGCATGCAGGAGCAGACAGCCTCCCGCATGCAAAATAATTTATTGCGGGTTCAACTCAAAGGGCGCAGAAAGAACTGAATTGGCTTCTTTGATAGCTTTTTGCATGCACCAGTAATAAATATGATTGCATTTGTTTTTGGTTTTTTTCCCCACATTTAAAGCACGGTCAGGGCAATACGCTCAAATGCATATTCTTCGCTAACGGCCGCATTTTGATTGGCTGCGAGCAGTTTGACTTCCTGGCGTGACATTTGGGGAGCGACCCTTCAGCTCCTGCAATAGCAAAAAACGGAAAAAAAAAAAAGCAGAAGATAAAAAATGATATAGGATTCATAGCCTAATGAACATATGATACTGCATGTGAGAAAGATCCACGCTCTTATTTTGAAATGAAGACGAGGCTGCTGTTTCAGTGTACCGCCAGCTCTGTCTAAATGGCGCAATCCTCTTGGAAGCTTTTACCTTTTATTTATTGTAACTCTGAAATGTCGCTGCAGGAACAGGGGTAATTAGCCCAGGCTGTTAAAGTCCTTCACCCTGGTGAACAAAAGGGACGTGTTTTAACAGGAGCGGACTGCGACTTTTATTCCGGCAATCTGAACCTGCAGTCAGGGACCCACTGTGTTCTACACTTTATTTTCCAGGACATTTCCAGGAAATGGTTTTGGCCTATAATATTACACAAAAAATATTTTCCAGGACATTTCCATGGTTTTGGCCTATAATGTTACACTAAGAATATTTACTGTCAACTAATTGTTTTCCTCGTGACTGCTCCACGACTGGAAAAATGCATCAAAAAATTCCAGGTTTTCCAGGATGTGTGGGGTCCCTGTGCAGTCCTGGAATGCCGCAGTGTCCTCTGGTCTCTGCTGTTTTGTGTGAGTCACTGATTGGCTGAGCAGTCCACACACACATCACGCACCTTTTTTTTTCCATAGGTGTGTAAACAGGCTGCTTATTGAAAAGAAACCACAGAATCCTAATGGGTTTCACTGGTTTACTTGGGGGGGGGGGGGGATTTCCACCCACAGCCCCCCCCCCCCCCCCCGCTTCCTCTAACAAAACCCAGCCCAACTCTACTTCAAGCAGGATATGACTGCAGGGCGTTCAGTGACTGATAGTATGAACAAGTATTTCACAACCCTTGCAACTTAAAGACATTCTCTGCAATAATGTGCTGAGTCGGCAAGTAACTTCTGAATTTTTTTCCAGTTTGTCTTTGCTAGTATTTTTGACGCATATCAGAAGCATTTTGTATAAAACTGGGATTTTTATTTACCTTTCGAGCTCGGTGAAGCAGCACTTGCCTCCTCCCCGATGTCCCCCAGGATTCTTGCAGCTGCGATGTGTGTGTGTGTGTGTGTGTTTATGCGTGCATGTGTGTGTGTGCATGCGTGTGTGCGTGCATGAGTGTGTGTATATGCGTGCATGAGAGCGTATGTGTGTGTTTATGTGTGCGTGCGTCTGTGTGTGTATATAAGTGTGTGTGTGTGTGTATGTGTGTTTATGCATGCATGTGCGTGCGTCTGTGTGTGTGTATATAAGTGTGTATGTGTGTGTGTGTGTGTGTGTGTGTTTATGCGTGCGTGCGTCTGTGTGTGTATATAAGTGTGTGTGTGTGTGTGTGTGTGTTTATGCATGCGTGCGTGCGTCTGTGTGTGTATATAAGTGTGTATGTGTGTGTGTGTGTGTGTTTATGCGTGTGTGCGTGCGTGTGTTATTCGTGCGTGTGTATGTGTGTGTGTGTGTGTGTGTGTGTGTGAGTGTGTGTTTATGCGTGCGTGTGTGTGTGTTTGTGCGTGCGTGCGTCTGTGTGTGTATATAAGTGTGTATATGTGTGTGTGTGTGTGTGCGTGTGTGTGTGTTTATGCGTGCGTGCGTCTGTGTGTGTATATAAGTGTGTGTGCGGGAGGGGGGCGCAGGTGGGGGTCCTGATGTCTTATCTGTAGTTTGCTGGCATTGCCTGGGCTTACCCAGACACATGCTCCCAATTAGCCAGGCTTCTTCATGTAAATGCTTTATAAATTATCCCCCAACGCCACAGGATTAGGCTCTCATAAAGAGAGAGAGCACCTCCATAAACAGCCTGCACGGGAGAGGAGAGAGCAAATTAGAGACGAGAGAGAGAGGGAGGGAGGGAGGGAGAGAGAGAGAGAGAGACAGAGAGAGGGAGGGAGAGAGAGAAACAGGGAGAGAGGGAGGGAGAGAGAGACAGAGAGAGGAAGAGAGACAGAGGGAGAGAGGGAGACAGAGAGAGAGAGAAGGGCAGAGAGAGGGAGGGAGAGAGAGACAGGGAGAGAGGGAGGGAGAGAGACAGAGAGAGGGAGAGAGAGAGAGTGGAAGAGAGATAGAGGGAGACAGAGAAAGAGGGAGGGAGAGAAAGGCAGAGAGAGGAGAGAGAGACAGGGAGAGAGGGAGGGAGAGAGAGACAGAGAGAGAGGGAGGGAGGGAGGGAGGGAGAAATACTTTTGACATCCTTTAATAACCCATGTCACCTACAAACAAGCAAATCTGCCCAAGACACATACAAATAAATAAATAAATAAATACAAGAGAGAATGGGTGCGGCAGGGCATGGATTGGGGTATATTGGGACAGGGGTATGAAGGGATTGGGGTATATTGGGGCAGGGGTATGAAGGGATTGGGGTATATTAAGGCAGGGGTATGAAGGGGTTGGGGTATATTGGGGCAGGGGTATGAAGCGGTTGGGGTATATTAGGGCAATGGTATATTGGGACAGGGGTATATTGGGTAGGGCAGGTGATGACTGGGGGGGATGAGAGCTGAGTTTCATAAAGTGGGGGGGGCGTGGATGGTGTGAGGGCAGATGGATGGAGAAACGAAAGGATGGAGAGGCAAGCTGAACCCAGAGAAAGCTGTACGAAGAGCACTATTCACACATCTGCATGGGGTTCACCTTCTACAGTCAGGCTGGAGGCTTGGTTTTCTGATGATCAGAGTAGGTTAAACAAATTTCACTCCTGAAATCTTGTTTTTCCTGAAGGCTATCAGATAGAGACCGGATATTTGTTTTGACCTGACAGTTACTCCTGGATGACGTCAGGATGACAGCATAGCATGCAGGTCAGCCCGGGGAGGCCCGATGGTGAATGACTCAGTAATCATCTGCAAACTCTCCACACAAAGAGCGTTAGCTCCGGTCAAACATCGTGAGATCATCGCTGGTCAAATCACCGTGGGACTAGAGATGGGCTCTCTCACACACACACACACATACATGCACACACATGCGTGCGCACACACACACACACACACGCTTTATGCACATACACATGCACACACACACACACACACTTTACGCACATACGCATGTACAGACACACACACACATATGCACATACACATGCACACACATGAGTGCGCACACACACACGCTTTACGCACATACACATGCACATACACACGCACACACACACACGCTTTACGCACATACACATGCACATACACACGCACACACAGACAGACACATATACACACACACGTACGCGCACAGACACAGACACAGACACATATACAAACACACGCACACACACAGACACAATTCAGATACCTTAAAGCTCATTGACAGACATGGGTTGATTTTTAATGCTCACACAAACACACACAAGTACTTTGCACTGGATCTGTTAATAAGCACAGTGCTGGATCTGTTAATAAGCACAGTGCTGGATCTGTTAATAAGCACAGTGCTGGATCTGTTAATAAGCACAGTGCTGGATCTGTTAATAAGCAGTCAAGCGAGATTAAGTCTTAAGCCCCGCGGTTTTCTGCGGCGCTGATTGAACTGCTGTCCCCAGCTCAGGCACCAGATGGCGCTGTGCTGGAGGAGCCAGCGGATAATAAGGACAGATCGGGCCGCATTACTTGCCCATTATCTTCTAATTATCCTTCCGCTGAGCGCTTATCCGAGCGTTTGTGTAAAAGGATGGCTCTTTAAGCCCGGCGCGGAGCGTGCCAGCCAGCCTCGGCAGGCTGGATTACTCCCCGTCTCCCGGGGGAGCGGGCGGATTTGCGCTGCGTGTGGAGGTGGGTGGGGGGGGGGGGGGGGGTAGTGCCGTTGTCTGGTGGGTCAGGAAGTCCTCTCTGGAGGACACCTACACCCACGGCTGAGGGATGCTGAGCTGCCGCGGCTGGCGCCTGCAATGAAGCGACCCCGGTCGCAGATGCAAGGCCTGACCTTTGACCTCCTCTGCTCGGGTTCACCTGGACACCAGCTTTCAGGATTGGGTTTCGGCTGTGTCGCGGCGTGGCCCCTGGGGGCCCCGTGTTTACCCTATCTCCAGACACGCCTCTCCCACCTCACTTATGATTCTCTGTGGAGCCCAGAGGAGGCCTACTGACAGCAAAGCGTTTATTCCAATACTGCTAGAGCCAAAATGGCACACCTACCATAAATACTCTTCATTCTAACACTGCTAGAGCCAAAATGGCACACCTACTATAAATACTCTTAATTCTAACACTGCTAGAGCCAAAATGGCACACCTACCATAAATACCCTTTATTCTAACACTGCTAGAGCCAAAATGGCACACCTACCATAAATACTGTTTATTCTGACACTGCTAGAGCCAAAATGGCACACCTACCATAAATACATGACATCACAATAGTAGCATTCAGTAGACACTCGTATCCAGGGTGACAGACAACTTCTGTATTTAAAATTTTTTTTTTTTTTTTACATAGTATCCACTTATACAGCTGGATATTTGCTGAAGCAGGTCAGATTAAGTACATGCTCAAGGGTACACTGGCAGTGTCCTGTCTGGTAATCGAACCAGCAACCTTTAGGTTACAAGCCCAGTTCTCTACACATTATATGCTACAGCGTGCCCAGTTAGAGAGGCAGTTTAAGCTGCTTGTGATTTTGTAATGTCCTTTTGCATCACCACTCATTAGGAAATACAGGGAGGAAGGTGGAGGAAATTCATTGGACGGCTGCTGATGTGCTAGCTCCGCCTACTGTAGCTGCTTTTGCATGCAGGTGAAGGTGCTGTCATTCTAGAAGGTTCTGTAGACTAACATCGAAAACCAGAGACACGCAGCGCTGTTGAACGCTGAGCAGAGATGAATTTGCACTCTCAAGAAGTCCCAGAAACTTCAGAAAAGAAACAGCGTAGCGAATTACCAGATTTGAGAGTCATAATTTCCGGAAACAATCAGCGGAATTCATTTTTTAAGACAGTAAAACTAGGTGCAACCGCTGTTTCTGCATGGCTGTGATCGGTGAAGACGAAAGACTTGAGAAGACGTGTCCACAAATCGCGGACCTCCGGCTCACGCATCTCAGGATTGAGAAGGCCCTGTTTGCCGAACGTGTCGCCTGCTGCAGCCTCCGCCCAGAACACCCCCCCCCCCCCCCCCCCGCCCCCCCCCCCCCCCCCCACCCTCGACAGTTTCCTGCTCCTAGGCATATGGCCTACCATGTGCTCAGTCCCCCGTGACTGCTCTTAAGTACAACACTTCCCAGAACATCTTCGCTTAATTATCAGCATTTTGTTGGGCATCGCTCTGTTCTGCACACCACCATCCGTCAGCTCTCGCCACCGTCGGAATAAAGAGCACAAAACCGCAGACGAAAAGAGAGAAAACCTCCTCATCATAGGCAACCAGAGCAAGAAAACAATGTACACGTATGTTTCTTCAGTGTGTGTGTGTGTGTGTGTGCATGTGGTGGTGTATGCGTGTGTGTGCGTATATGTGCAATTGTGCATGCGTGCCTGTGTGTATTTGTGTGTGTGCGCGTATTTGTGTATGCATATACTTCTGTGTGTGTGTGTGTGTATGTGTGTGCATGTGTGTGTGTTTGTAAGTTTGTGTATGCGTGTACCTCTCTCTCTCTCTCTCCTGGGGGCTGCACAGCCAGGGCGTGTAGATGCAAATGAGACTGGCTCAGAGGCATGTGGGGGGCGGGGGGGCATGGTTGAAGACATATGCAAGGTGAACTGTTCACTTAATTACCCTCACCTGGTGGGACAGGAGAACACCTGGGGGGTGGGGGTGGGGGGGTTGGTCTGCTGAGGGATGCGCTGTCCATCCCTCTCACCCCAAAATCTCTGCTGCTAAAATTAGCATCTGCTGAGAGGCCTGCTTTCTGTGCGGCTGTGTGTGTGTGTGTGTGTGTGTGTTCTATATCTGTGTGTTGTGTGTGTGTGTGTGTGTGTGTGTGTGTTTCTATATCTGTGTGCTTGTGTGTGTGTGTATGTTTCTATATCTGTGTGTGTGTGTGTGTGTGTGTGTGTGCATACGTGTGTGTTTCTATATCTGTGTGTTTGTGTGTTTCCGTGTGTGTGTGTGAGTGTGTGGAGTTTGTGAATGCTGTATATGGTGTATATGTGTGTGTGTGTGTGTGTGTGTGTGTGTGTGTGTGTGTGTGTGGAAAATAAGAAAGATCTCATGGAGGGCTGCGTGGAATCTGGCGAGGCCGAGGTCAAGGGTCAAAGGTCAGGTTGGTTGAGTGCCAATCCTAAAAGTACACAAACCCAGCAAAGAACTGAAAGAGAGCAGAAAAGAATGAAGAGCAGAAGACAGAATGAGAGAATGAGAGAGTGAGAGAGGGAGAGATCCTGAGGAGAGAGGTCTGATCTGGGGGTCCCCGTGTCTGACCCTGTGGGGGACCCCGGTGCCCCCGCGATACGGGAGGGGGGGGGGGGGGGGGGGCTCCTCTCAGGACACCCCCACGCAGATGATTTCTCCTCCCCACCCCCTCCCTTTCTGAAGAGGCCCTCAGAATTCTAATTAAAACATAACAGAGGAACAGATGACAGGCAAATCAGACAAAAAACAGCTCTTGGCTCAGCCACTTCACTTTCTGTTAGGAATTTGATTCTCCTTTTTCGTTTGTTTTCTCTTGGTCCTCTACTCTCTTCAGTGAGGGACACTTGAAACACAGAAGAAACAGGCGCACACACACAGACCTTTAGCCTGTGGAGAAAGCCCCACCCCCAGGGTCTCTGTGAGCCAATCCACAGCTCCGAAAGTTAAAACTGTAGATGAGACCAGAAACCGGGCACAGATTCACGGAAAGAGAGTACTGAGCCCCAAAACGTTGATACGCAAATCCTGAACAGGAGGACGATGTGTGTGTGGGTCTCTGTGCGTGTGTGTGTGTGTGTGTGTATGTGTGTGTGTGTATATGTGTGTGTGTGTATGTGTGTGTGTGTATGTGTGTGTCTCTGTGCGTGTGTGTGTGTGTGTGCGTGAGTCTGTGCGTGTGTGTGTCTCTGTGCGTGTGTGTGTGTGTGTGTATGTGTGCGTGAGTCTGTGTGCGTGAGTCTGTGTATGTCTCTGTGCATGGGAATGTGTGTCTGTGTCTGTGTGTGTGTGTGAGTGTGTGTGTCTGTGCACATGTGTGTGTGTCTCTCTGTGTGTGTGTGTATGTATGTCTCTGTGCACATGGGAATGTGTGTCTGTGTCTGTGCGGGTGTGTGTGCGTGTGTGTGTGTGTGTCTCTGTGCGCGTGTGTGTGTGTGTGTGTGTGTGTATGTGAGCGAGCACACATGGGGAGGGTGCGAGTAGGGTCACCTCAAGATGAAAACACCAAGAGAACAGCGCTGCTTTTGCTCTGGTCATTTTGCAAACTTAGTTCCCATCCCGGAAGGTTCGTGCTTTGGGAGATCGGCACCGTAGCCATGGTGAGGTTGCTGGAGGTGATTGCGTTGAAGATTCCGTTGGGCGGCAGAACGTTGATGAGGTCACAGAAGGGAGCCGTGTTTGATCAGGTACAGAGGGGCCTACGTGTGATGTAATAACGCACAGACATGCTCAAAAGACAACAGTCTGCCCAACAGTCTGGAGATCTGAAAATGTGGTATAACAGCGAGATGTGACACGCCCTTTGTCAGAACAGCCAATCATGGCCCCACATCTAACATCACCAAAAATCAGACATGACACTCGAAAGAGACAGAACAGCACTGTGAGAACACAGCGAGGCAGAAGAGACAGAATTCTGCTTCTTCTCACGAGAGCGTGGAGGACAGAGAGAAAGAGAGAGAGAGTCGGGTGAATGAAGAAAAGACAGAAAGAGAGGGGGAGTCAGACGCGGAGAGAAGACGAAGAGGAGGAGAGAGTGATTGACGGATGGGTGTGGTAACCAGAATCTTCTGTCACTTCCTAAATTAGTCCCCCGATTAGTCCCCAGATCCAGAGGATGTTCTACAACCCCCCCCCCCCCCCCCACCCCACCCCCCCCGCTCCCAACCCACCCCTGATTACGCTCTCTCACACAGTCACCTTTCAAAGCCAAATGATTTCCCCCCTCTGACATCATTGGGGCCACACCTTTGAGGAAAAAGAGGTGGGCGGCAGCTCATACACAGGGAGAAGGGGGATTGGGCCCACCTCCCGATGCCCCCAAAGCCCCTGCTTTTCCCTACCCGAGCCCCCTGTCAATCACTATGCGTCGTCCCGGGCTCCAGCCCCGCCCCTCAGTAACCACACCTCTCAGCACGGAGCGGTTTGCTCCTTGGATCTCCCAGCCGCCGCAGCTCCGCTAGCTTAGCCGCCGCAGCTCCGCTAGCTTAGCCGCCGCAGCTCCTCTAGCTTAGCCACCGCAGCTCCGCTAGCTTAGCCACCGCAGCTCCGCTAGCTTAGCCGCCGCAGCTCCGCTAGCTTAGCCGCCGCAGCTCTGCTAGCTTAGCCGCCGCAGCTCCGCTAGCTTAGCCGCCGCAGCTCCGCTAGCTTAGCCGCCGCAGCTCCGCTAGCTTAGCCGCCGCAGCTCCGCTAGCTTAGCCACCGCAGCTCTGCTAGCTTAGCCACCGCAGCTCTGCTAGCTTAGCCACTGCACATTGTTTAGAGTTACAAAGGAAGTTTATAACGTCAATTTTTTTAAACGACAGTGTCAATTAAATGAGGGTTAAAATTTCCATTTTGAGTCTTGTTTTGAACATTTTATGGTAATCCAGATTTTTATTTAAGTATCTCGGACAATTTATATCCCGGTGAGTGGCACCTGCTGCTTTTCCTTTCTTGTCTCTCTCTCTTTTTTCCCCTCAGTCCCTCGTTTTCCTGAGCTGCCTCTTTCTGCGGGGAAGCGGCGGAGGCAGCAGATCCAACGGAACCCTGACGCGCTTGACGCGCTTGACGCGCTAGCGAGCGAGCGGCGGCTCCGTCGAAGACGAGGCGGCGATGCAATTACAGCCGAGTCTTCTCTCACGTCTGTCACACAAAAAAAAAAAAAAAAATGGCGATGCTGAGCAGCAGCTCCTCGGCTGAGATTTCGGTCTCAGGCCCTGCTAACATCAGCCGGAGAGGGGGCGGGGGGGGGGGGGGGGGGGGGGAGCAAAGGACAAGACCTGAGATGGGGGTTCCCCTCTGCTGTAAAAACACCCCTCCCAGCTGGGGTACGGCCAGCCTGTAACCCGGGGGCAGCCAGCAGTGACCCCCATCTCATACCGGCCTCCAAACGAGCAGGTGAATTTCGGTTAAAAAACGGATTTACGTTTTTATTAAGAACCTACGCGCGCAGAAATAATGACCGGCTCTTCCCGGGAGGAGAGAGACAGAGAGGCGCGCGGATGTGAGGGAGCGTAAGTGACGGGAGCTTGCACCGGACTTGCATCATCAGAGGCTGCGCGGGAGGCTCGGCTGCGAAGGCGCTCCCGAATCCCACGCCCCGGCGCGGGGGGATGAGTGACGACGTCTCCGGGGCCTGACAGGGGTTCAAACTGGCGGCGGAAGGACTCATATCCCGGGGTAACGATCCCTCACCCGTCACCGAAATGCCACGTCTTTCCGAGCCTGAGGAGGACGGGCGAAGGGACCGAAATAGACCCCGTCCCCGCGCAGCCGGTGCCGGACCTCGCCACGACGCTCGCCTCCGCCGAGCGAAAGGCGTCTCACGGAGGACGGCGCCCGGAGTTAGCGAAACAGGGCCGAGGCAGCCTGGGACGCCGTTTACACTGATCAGCTCCGCTTGGGCCGCTCGGGCCTCCTGTCTTAGACCCGCTTCGCCGATGCTGGACGTACACAGGAAGGGTCGGGCTAAACTGGGCTCCAGACTGCGCTTCACTTCCCCTCTCTTCTGTGCCTGGTCATGTGACTCCGCGACCGTCCACGGGACGATAAACCGAATGTCAGGTGCACCCCTGCGCCAGCCTCACTGTCCACAAAGTGGAAGTGTCCTCAGAGGCTCAAGGCTGTGTGTTCTGCCCGTGTACGGTGCCCAGCTCCCTCGCGGCAGACTCCATCTCCGACCTGTCTCTTTTCCCTGAGACGACAGAGGTACACAAACGCAGAATAGGCCCTCGTTCTTTAAAGAGTTATTTTGATGACCGTGACAAGATTAGCCGAAGATTTCTCCGACGGCAGCGACGGTAATGAGGTAAACGCGCTTCCTGTTTAGGCAAAGTGATGGAAAATGACAGGAACAAAGCAGAAAGCGCCTTTTTCTTCAGGTGCCAACGGTTTCGCAGTCAATCCGACGCGGGACATAAATCGATGTCCCCACGTGCATTCTTTTAAAAAAGCCACCAGGGCCTTTCATATGAGAAAAAAAACAAACAAACAAAAAAACAGCTTTCTCTCGACGAAAAGATGTCAGTAGTTGTCACAGAATGTCTGTGAACTGACAAGGGCTTTCAGAACGCCAACACTGGTCACTGACTGATCAGATGTAGGGAATTGTAGCATGGAGTTATTGCACCAACAGAGTAAAGTTCAGGCATGGCAAAACGTATTTCATGTACCGTATACAAATGCCACAAGTGCCTTTCACACCTAGACTTTGCGAAAGCACGTTGGCGAATTACAAAATGAGACGTTATTCCTGCCCGCACAGACATGCACAGCTGTTGCTTCCAGAAACATCTTTTACTCCAGAGATATTAACGCAGAGACAGGTGCCACCACTCAGTGCTTCTGATTAACCCGGGAAAGACTGGATCATACAAAAGAAAGTGATGGTGGAAAAAGAGAAAGGCAGAGAGAGGGAACGACAGAAAGGAGGGGGGAGAAGACAGGGTGTAAATGCTACGCTCTTATTCCCCACAATTAGCGCATAGTCACGACAATTAACATTAACGCTAACGCTAATGCTAAATGCTACTGCTGCCGGCGGTGAGAGCGAAGCCTCCGCTTCGCAGCCGATAAGGGGCACGTTCTCCTCCGTTAGCGCGGCCTCTCAGAGCCCTGACGGCTGGCGTCTGCCGACCGCCGTCGAAGGGCTTTCAACCCCGAGCGCTGCACAATAAAGAGAGCCCCCCGTTCAGCTCCCCGAACCTCACCACAGCGCCGCCGCGGCAAGGCGAACGCAGGACTCGCATCTCGCAGGAAGTTCAAACGTGAGGACGCTCACTGCAGCGGTTCTCAAACTCGGTCCTGGGGGTACCCCTGTGTGTGCTGGTTTTCGTTCCAACCTCAACAGCAATCCCAGAACTTTAACAAGCTCTTAATTTTTCTTAATTAGGTTCATTTCAGGTTTTAGGGGTCCCCAGTCTTATCCAGAAAGGGCCAGTGTGGGTGCACACACCAGTGATTGATTAGTAGAATCAGGCGTGTGCACCCACACTGGCCCTTTCTGGAACCCCAGCTCTAAAAGCTCTAATCCCTGAGTTTCTTACAACAACAAAACATTCAACAAATAACACCATTATTGTTCACATCCATGACATGCAAACTTTCCACCTTTTATATAATTTTAGTTTACCCAGAAAGGCAGTCCTTTAGCAAAGTCCCAGATATATATATGCCATAAAAGACTCCAAAGTAAAAATATATATATATATGCAATCCAAATGCAAACCAAAAAAATGTCTCAGAAAAACAAAACCAGCCAATAAAAAAGGGTTGATCTCACCCAAGTCTCCACAATTAGTAGGGTCGGTAAATGGACTGCATTTATATAGCGCTTTTATCCAAAGCGCTTTACAATTGATGCCTCTCATTCGCCAGAGCAGTTAGAGGTTAGGGGTTAGGTGTCTTGCTCAAGGACACTTCGACATGCCCAGGGCGGGGTTTGAACCGGCAACCCTCCGACTGCCAGACAATCGGTCTTACCTCCTGAGCTATATCGCCCCACGATGAGTGTCAAACAAAACAGAAAACAGAAAACAGGTCCCTTGAATCCAACGAATCATGATAATCCGAAGAATCCAAATATCCCCACGAACAAAAGTTCTTCAACCTTTTGATCACAGATCTTTTCTCAGGACCTTCTGGCCGATCTGCTACTTGAGAAACATAGATAAAATTAGGCCTCTAAGCAACAGCTTCCTAGTTTTGTCAATTGTGCCCCCTCCCTACCTGACCAGCCACGCCCTTCTGCTTTCCACCTTTTCCCTCCATTTTCTGAGCTCCTCCCCTTCCCCTCAACCTATCTCCTCAGGGTCCTAGATTGAGCTGGCTTTAGACAACGGGAAACAGAATTCATACAACATTAAAAAAACTCATGGAACATTAGGGTTACATAACTTCTTGACTGCCAGAATGTGAATGAAAAATGAGGCAGTTTCAAAAGGATTATTCTTGATGCACAATGTAAATTCATTCCAAAGGCACTTTAAATTAAGTTGAAAAAACAGTGGATGAATGCTATATTTGAGAGTTTGAGAAAAATGAATAAACTGTATAAAATACATAAAAATAGTACTAAGAGTAATACGGCTGAATATTGTAATATGCATGCTAAGGTTAGACAAGAGGTTAGACAAGAACTAAGGGTAGTTAAGAGGCTCTTTGAAAGGCAAAATTGTCCAAGATACAAGAAGTAATCCTAAATGTTTCTTTACGAAGTGATCGATAAATTACATAAACTAACGGCAAATAAGGCAGCAGGCCCTGATGGTATATGCCAAATTGTACTCTAAATTCACTGTAAGTTTAGAGTTGTAACTAGGTAGCTAGTAACAGGGTTTTAACAAGGGAAGATCATGCCAGACAAACCTTTTGGCATTCTTTGAGGAAGCTTCTAGGAATGTTTTGATAGTAGCAAAGATTATAATTATATATTTAGATTTACAAAAAGCATTTGGTAATGGTAGAACACAAACATTAGTAAAAAGAGGGATCTTATCTGAGCAGGGTACTGTGGAGTCACACAAGGATCAGTGCTGGGACCGCTGCTTTTCCTTATTTACATAAACAACCTTGACAGGGACATTGAAAGTACATTAGTTAAATTAGCAGATATACAAACCTGGGACGTTTAGCTAACAGTTTGGAATCTACTAAAGTAATCCAAGAATTCTTCAGGTTGAGTTCTGCCAGTAGAATGAGGGGCATAGATGCAAATGAAAAAAAGCTAAATTCCACACAGACATCAGGGAGCATTTCTTCAGAGTAGTTTCTGTGTGGAATAGCTTGCAAGGGCATGTAGTAGAGGCAGAAACTCTTGGGCTTTTCAAGACCAGGCTTGATATGGTGCTAAATATGATTTAGTTTGCAGGTAAACAGTGAGCACTAGGTACCCTTTAGTGGTAGGATAGCAGCGAGCATTGTTGGGCTGAATGGCCTGTTCTCATCATGTTATGTTGTGTTCAGCAAGTGAAACACATGTCAATTTGGATGTGATCGACTTGGAAAAACTCCTTGGTCGCTTTAGTAGTATGTTTGGGGGTTATTGTCTTGCTGCAAGGTGAAGTGTTGTCCAATTAGTTTTGATCCAGAATATTTTTAAAAATGTACTTTTCAGTAAACTCTAATCTGGCCATTCTGTTCTTGCCAGTAGTTTGCATCTTGCGTTGAACCCTCTGAGGTTATGCTGGTATTGTCTTCTCTTTATAGTTATAGTAGTCTTTGACACATCTATGCCTACATCTTGATCTGTTCGACAGTTAAAAATGGGTTTTTCTTCACAATTTATAGTATTCTTTGGTCATCCACTACAGTGGTCTACTGTGTTCTACCAGGTTGTTTGCTGTTGCTGAGTTCTTGCTTCCTAACAATTTGTCAAACAGTTGGTTCTGACACATGCAATGTTTTGGTCATTTATCTGATTGATTTATTCTGATTTAGGACTAGTAGTATTCATCATCAACTTTATTCATAACACACACACATACACACACACACACACCCCACATACCACACACAGACACACACACACACACACACACACACACACGCATGCACACACACACATACACGCACACACCACAATACATTTTAATTCTTTATTTAGGTCCACATTTATAAAATACATCATAAGGGCCCAAATATATTTCAGTTGCTGTCTGATGGCCTTCACTTGAGTAGCAGAAAACACACCAGTAGGGATAAAGCAAACAAAATGCTGGTTAGACATCTGCATCTCAATTGCAACGACAGGAAACATTATGGGTACAAGAAACATCTTCTCCTCCATATACCGTGACTGCCTATAATGGAGGAAACTGAGCAATATTTTGCTAGTCGCTTTGCTCTCCATTTTGCCAGCCCCATTATCCTAAGACCTCTGACCACAAGCCTGTGGACATGGCCAAGGCTTCCAAATATAAAATCTAGAAGTTGAGACTTATACCCTAGTTCTGTGATGGCTTGTAGTAATGGTTGGTATTTTAACTGTTTAGTAAGATATGCTTCTTCTAGACTTGCATCGCAAGCACAGCCTACTTCCAGTAGGAACATCTCTCTGTGGTCCTCATCAATCACAGTAAGATCAGGTTTGTTTGCACTTACATTTCAAATTGATAGAGGTTATTATTACATTGAAACATCTGTGGTTTAGCAGTGGAGTTTATATGTAACACAGCAGTTGGATGGAGAATGGATGATACATCTTACATCTACATCTACACGCACACACACACACACGAACACACCACACACATGCATGCACACACACACACGTACACACCACACACACACACACATACACACACACACACACACATGCATGCACACACACGCTCGCACGCACGCACGCACGCACACATGCACACGCACACACACACACACACACCACACTACGCACGCACACGCACATGCACACACGCACACACGCACGCATGCACGCATGCACACACACACACACCTATCAGAGGAAGTTCCTGTTCTCAGCCCCATCTGGCACTGGGCGGACTGAGGAGTGAATGTGTGCACAGAGACAGACTGAGAGCAATGCTTTATGGGTAACGCTGCAGGATTGGCACTGTCCTCTCCATTACTTCCTGCTTGTCCCGTGCTGGGACACTGCTGCTGACAGTGGAAGGGAGTTATATATGGTCATGTGACCACCACGCCTCCCTTTGCTGGCTGAGCCTCATTTTTCTACACTCCCCTTTCTTTTTTAGCCCCTTCATCTCACTCCTTCTTTACCATCACTCCATCTCACAACCTGTATCCCTCTTTCTCTCTCTCTTACCCTCTCGTCCCCCTGTCACTCTCTCACTCTTCCCACCTCTCTCCCTTTAATATACCACTCCCCCTTTGCAATCTCTCCCTCTGTTTCAAACCCTCCATCCCTCTCTCTTTTTTTTACCACTCTTTTTACTCTCTCTCTCTGCCTCACTTCATCCTTTCCCTGTCCCTCTGTTTCTTGCTCTCCCTCTATCTCTCTATTCCTCTTTTTCTCCCTCCCCTTCCCACACTCCCTTACCCTCTGTCCCTCAATCGCTCTCTTCCTCTCTCTTTCTCTCTCTCTCCCTCTTTCAGAACCTCTATCCCTCTCACTCTCCCACTCACCCTCTGTCCCACTAACACTCTCTCTCTCCCCCACATCTCCCCCCCCTCCCACCCCCCCCCCCCCCTTTCCCCCCCCCCTCGCAGGGTTGTTCTGTGTGAGAGGAGGAGGTGGGGTCAGGAGGAGGGAGGTGAGTGCACAATAAGAGCTAAGATCATGGCTCCCAAGAGGCTTGTTTGGCTCCTGCACCCGATCCATCAACCGCTGTTTCCCGTGCCAAGGTCAACTCTAATGAGCATTTGCTAGGGTCTTATTCTCACACTGCTCTCAGGTCCCCTTACAATACACACTCACACACTCACACACACACACACACACACACACATGCTCACACACAGGCATGGATGCACACACACATACACGCTCACGCATACGCTCAGACACACACACATACATGCGCACACACACACACACACACATACACACGCTTACGCACACATACACACACATGCACACACACACACCTACACACACACACACACACACACACATGCACACATTCACACACACACACGTGGACACATGCACACACACATTCGCACACATGCACACACACACAAGTACACACTCATGCGCACGCACACACACGTGCACACACACACGCACACACACATGTGCACACACACACACGCATACACTTGCATGCAGGTAAATATGCTTACTGTCGATGCGTACACACAGATACACAGTAACTCTCCATAAACAGACACATATTTGCATGTGAATTTACATGAATGTGCAGTATGCAAAACCTAACCTATAAATACTGTTTGTAATGTACACACACAAACATATACATACACACGCATACACACACGGAGGTACATACATGCGATGCAACACTCACATGCAGACACAGACAAATGCACTTAAGATACATGGCAGCACCTAAAATATACATTTACATGAGCACATTCATCAATGTACACAGCCAAATCGTAAATACTGTACACGTACACGTACGAGACACCACTCCAATTGTGTGTGAGTGGTATGTACACTGAAACAGCATATGCATCCATACACATACTCCATGCATAAATATTTCATTGTGAATATACATTAATGCAAACATCTACACTCATACAAAACACTCATAAATTTAATTTGGAATAACACACACACACACACACACACACACACACATGCATTTGCAAGCACACATACATATGGTGTCTCCACAGGGTCTCTACAGGGTTTTCAGCAGCCTAGATAGTAAATTTGGTTGTTTTTAAAAACATACTGTATCCTGCCCTCCTTTCTCATCAATTTACCTGCACCCCCCCGCCCCCCCCCCCCCACACTCGACAATTTGTCTGCACTCCTACCCGCTCCCAACAATCCATCAATCTCATGCACCTGCATTTTAGAAACTTGTGATCTATGACACTTATACGTACACACTTACAGTACACATACATACAAAGAAACATAAATTCACAAACAACTATGTAGTTATATATCTATATATAAATAGATAAGCTATAAATAGACAAACTGTGACGTGCGCGCACACACACACACACACACACACACAGACAAACACACATTCTTGCTCACGCACACACACACACAGACACACATACAAACACACACGCTCGCTCACGCACACACACACAGACAAACACACACGCTCGCTCACGCACACACACACACAGACACACAGACAAACACACATGCTCGCTCACGCACACACACACAGACAAACACACATGCTCGCTCATGCACACACACACACACAGACAAACACACGCTCACACACACACACAAGCGCACTTGTACGCATGCACATGCACACACACACACACAGACACAAGCACACTTGTAGGCATGCACACACTCGCGCGCGCACACACACACACACACACGCACGCACATGCACACACACACGTACACACACACTTGCTCGCTCACGCACACACACACACACACACACAAATGAATGCCTGATGGATGTGTTTGTCTTGTGTGCACACACAGAGAAACTAACACTGATCCAGGTCATTGTTTTCCCGGCATGTACAGACCCCAGTTCACTCCTCCACACATGCAGCCACCTGCTCCAAATTACACACAGAGCACCTTAAAATCACCTGACAGTGCCTAATGAGTGAAGCACACCCCTTTATCGGAAGGGTGCTTTCTCAAAGCCCCGCGCAATGATTCCACAAAGATTCTATAAAGAGACGAGACACAAGCTTTCCTAAACTGAACCTGGCCCAGGACCATCAGGCAAGCACACAAACAGAGGAGGAAAAGAGTTCCTGCGTGCTTAAAACCAAACACACCAGGATTTGTAGTATCACATTTTAATATCTGATTGGATGGGGGGAAAGTGTATTATCCAGTGAGTGTTGCTCATGTTTTGACCTCCTGCACCAGGAAAATAAAGTATAAATCTATCATACAAGAATCCATATAAAACTACCATATAAAATGACTGAAATGAACCATCCCAGACCTACCATGAACACAACGTTCCGGAATGAACCGAACGGCGAGAAGAGAACAGGCTTTGAACCCTTCGGCCAGGGTGCTTTCCCTGAATTGCTGTGCTAAATATCCTGCGGTATAAATGTACTGCGTGTAAAGAACGTCAGCTGTGTACCTTGCTCTGGATAAGGCTCCTGATTAATGCGATTTAAATGCAAACAGCGGTCGTGTGAAACAACAGCCATATGTCACCCAAACTGGGGTAGCGATGGTGGAAGTAAAGGAAGGAGAGATAAAATGAAAGAGAGTGATGTGTCGCTCCCTCTCCTGCCTTGTGTGGTGGGTTGGGAGACAGGTAGTAAGACTGGAAGGATGAACAGTGTTGATAAGTGAACTCCACCTGCTTGGGGTGGGGGGGGGGGGGGGGGGGGGGGGGGTTGTCCCGCTGATGTGGAGCGCATGCCTACCTCCAGCTTTGGCCTGGACCTGCCACCCCTGTCCAAACTCATTAAGGTCCCACACGCCTGCAGAACGGGGCTGGGGGGGAGGGGGGGGGGGGGGGGGGGGGGGTGCAGAGGCATGTGGCGCGTACTAATGAAGCAATAAAAGTCACGGCAGGAGGGAAGTGAAGGGGCGGGGCCAGACCGGGGTGGGGGTGGGGGTGGGGGGCGTGGCCAGTTGCTGGTGACGAGTAGCATGGTAATTGAGACGTACCAGCCCCATATATTACCTGCCTGTTCCTCCGCTGACAGCGGGGGGAGTGAGTCCTGCAGTCAAATCACTGCCTCAAATCACTGGGGGGGGGGGGGGGGGGGGGGGGGGGGGTACAGATACAGATTAAATCTTTTTAAGTTCAGGAACAGCATCTCGCTCAACCACATTATCATTTTCATTTCTACCGTTTGAGAAAACGTAAGTTTGACATTTTCCAATAGCTGTTATTTAGCTTGCTTTCATTTTAGAATTTGTTTCACATTTATGATCTACACTACCTTTACATAAAGATTTCCTCAGTTGTATTCACAATTTGGATCGCATCTTGTTAGTCACTGATATAATTGATTCTAATGGCGATTATTATGATAGTGATGATGATGATGATGAAGGTGATGCCAGTAATATTGGATATAATGGCACGATGTTCGCCGTGTTCGGCGACCTTGTCAACAGTGACGGAGTTAACGGTAAAATGGGCGGGGCCTCCTGAGTGGCACCTCGTTCCCGCCTCCGTCTCCCAAACCCCCGATCCCGTGCGCTGATTTATGGGTGTCAGGCTTGGCCCTGCTCTCCACCGAGGGGGGGGGCGAGGGGCACCCCGGCCCCCCCTTGACAGCCTGAGAGCGTCTCCCTGTAGCAGCTGGAAGGGGGCCTGACACCCTCCCCTCCACCCCCCCCCCACCCAAACAAGGCCTGTCCTCACTCACCTCCATCACTCCAGAATGTCTGTACAGTGGTTAACATTGAACTATAACCCCCCCCCCCACCCCCCATTGATGCCAAAAACAACCATCCCCTCTTTATCCTTGCCATCCCACACCCCCTCTCCCCCTGTCACATTCAGCTCGTCTTTGCTTCCCTGTTTCAGGTCGTGAATGTGTACCCCCCCCCCCCCCCCCAACACCCCCGCCCTCCCCCCATAGCAACCCCTTCCTTAATGAATCTTCTCTTTGAATTAAAGGTGCTATATCTGACTTTTTAACAATGAGAAATTATGTTTTTTTAAGTGACACATACACAGAGCTTGCTGAAAGTTGCAGAGCAAAAGTATCGCTTTTACTCAAAAAAAGTCATATTGTCATTTTAAATTATTATAATTATTATTTTTTTTAACAGTCCTTGAGTCATGTTGTGCTTATGTCTCTCTGAGACATCGGGTACTGGGGTATCGCCTCCAACAACGCCCCTGGGCCAGGAGCGCCCCATTTTTTTCTCACGAATAAACATGCAGCTGGTTGCCAGTCAGAGTCACAGTGAAGAAGTCGTCAAATTCGTTGTAAGCACACAGCTCCACCAGAGAGCCAGCTCAGCCCAACCTTCTGGAAAAGAATTCCACAAGCTGCATAAACAATGAACAGTGCTAACGATAGCTATTGAGCTATCGTTCTAGCATAGCTAAACTTAGTCTACTTACATATGGCAACACCACGCACAGCCTAGCCCAGATTAGACAAATCACGTCCCTAGCAGCTGGTGTAGCTAATGAATGCCATAATGTATTGCAATGTAGTTGCTATATAAATATATTATGCATCACTTGTCCGATGTAATACTCATCGCTTTACATTTTGGACACTACAATAGCCAGCTTCCCGTCACGCTACGTTCAGTGCTGTACCGCGCTCAAAGGCACAGGCTGTGAGGTAACCTGCCAATCACTTGTGGCGACGGAGTTCCGATCGAAAGCAACTAGCGAGGCGGTGCCATGCTTTGGGTAAGGACTGCAGTTCTCCCGTGTGGACACTAGGTGGGGATTCAAATAACCCATTGCTCTTTATTAAGAGGGCTGCGCCTCATCACACCCAACAACAGTGAAGAACCAGAACTCAAAAATATTTTACAGGGGTTCCAGGTCAGCCATGATCGAGATGTTTAACACACGGAACGGGAGGGCTGTCGAGTGGCACGCCCTGCTAAAGCACTGCTCATCAGTGCCCTGCAGACGGATGTGGGTCCTCACATGACCCGATACACGGTCTGATACGACCGTCAGCTGTGCTAACAGCTCTGTAGGCTGAAACACAAATGACTGACATCATCCAGGGAGGAAGGGTTTCTGTTGGCAGGACTGACTCCATCTCACAGCACAGGTCTGACTCTTCTAGCCAATCAGGTGCCCCCGGGCTACCGATGCAAACTGTACATGAAGCCCCCTCACTGACAAGACTACTGCACAGTCCAGTGGCTGATGCTTTCTGCTCTTTACCCATGTGATGCAGGGTGTCACAGTGATGCAACAGGCATAGGAAACACAACTGGACATCATAAACTGGGACGAAGGAAAAAAAATCTGAGGTAAAAACTGGTTAAATAAACACACACACAAAATCACTGAGATGACATATGATGAGTGATGTATGAAAATACTGTTTAAAATATGTTTTTCCCACTCACCAGGGTGGCCCTGGCCTCCTCTACTCGAGTATTCACTGGATGAGAATCAGAGATGCTCCACGTAGCATGTAAAGGCTGCAGTGTCAGGCAGGTACCTCTCCACACAGGAAGTGATGTCACAGGTGCAGTGAGGCTCAGTTGCCAGAGAAACATAACTGTGGATCCGTGTCTCTGTCACAACAAACTCAAAGTTTACTGCAGGTGTACTACCACGATCAAGGAATGTGACTTCTAACCAGATGGCTTTTGGTTGTAATCCAGACTAGAGAATCGGTGCTGTATCCCAAAGCATTGGCGCTAACCTGAGCTCTATGAATGAATAATATTTTGAACTGCTCTGAAATATTATTTACAGTATTTTTAAAAAATGATCTGTTAAAATATGAACAGTGGGTCTGACGTGTTTCATGTTCTATGCCAATGGCTCCGTTCGTTAGCACCTGGCAAAAGTGACGTGGGACAGGCAAATAAAGTTTCCTGTTTGTTTTTTTTTTTCGCGACCAATCGACTATCGTTTGGCGCATTCTGCCAGCAGACGCAGATTACCGCGGAAACCGTCGTCACGGCAGCGGCCGAGGCCGGCGGAGAGCAGGGACGGAAAGAGGGCCCGACGCTCGGTTTGGGTCGCTGGCCGCGAACGCGCGAGGGCCTTCACATCGCCCGTCTCCTCGCCCGTTAGCATGATGGATGGGCTAAAGCCGCTCGCGCTACCATTACTGCTCCGCGCTCCCCTTCCCCCCCCCCCCCCCCCCCCCCCCCCCTCCAAGCAGATGTCTTCAGTGAACTCTGTCAGAAATAATAAAACACTGGGTTCTGGAAACACCCAGACTGAAACAAGGTGCCAAGGTGAAAGCAGTCCAGAGATTTAGCCTGTGAACCCGCTCCTACGCAAGACCCACTCACCTGATTGAACTCCACCCCAAATATACAGTGCAGTCCATAATTATTTAGACAGCGACATCATTTTTGTTGTCTGTGCTACAGCATATTGGATTTGAAATGAAACAATGAATGTGAGGTAAAAGACTATCTTTGCTCATTTGAGGGTTGGAATTTCAACCCTTTTCATACACAATCCCCCCATTTTAGGGGACCAAAGGTAATTGGACAATTGGCTGCCCAGCTGTTTCTTGGCCAGATGTGCGTCTTTGCATCATTAGTTAATGCACAAGAAAGCGAACAAAAGGTCTCGATTCCATTCCAGGTGTGGAATTTGCATTTGGAGTCTGTTGCTGTTGTCTCTCAACATGAGGACCAAAGAAGTGTCAATACCAGTAAAGCAGGCCTTCATGAAGCTGGCAAGTCAGAATAAGGTGGTCAGAGACATAGCCAAAACACTGGGTGTGTCAAAATAAACTGTTTGGCTCACTGTTAAGAAGTAAGAATGCATTGGTGAGCTCAGCAATAGCAAAAGACCTGGTAGACCACAGAAGACCACTGTGGTAGATGACCAAAGATTACTTTAAATTGTGAAGAAAAACCCCTTTTTAACTGTCAAACGGATGAAGAACTCTCTCAAGGATGTAGGCATAGATGTGCCAAAAACTACTATAAAGAGAAGACCACACCAGCATAACCTCAGAGGGTTCAATGCATTCAACGCTGGCAAGCCTGAAGCACTGAATGGCCAGGCTGAAACGCACATTAAAAACTGTAGTGTTCTGGAATAAAGTTGTATGGACAGATGTGACAAGTATTGACTTGCACCAAAGTGATGGAAAGAGGAAAGAGTGGAGACAGAAAGGAACTGCTCATGATCCAAAGCATACAGTCTTATCTGTGAAACGTGGTGGTGGGGGTGTTATGGCTTGGGCATGTATGGCTGCTACAGAAACTGGCTCTCTTGTCTTCATTGATGATCGACTGCTGACGGCAGCAGCAGGATGAATTCCGAAGTGTGCAGAAACATCTTATCTGCTCAGATCCAACAAAATGCTTCCAAACCTTTTGATGGCACTACAGCTTTCAGCAGGACAAGAAGCCCAAATGCACTGCTAAAGCAACCGAGGGAGTTTTCAGGGCCAAAAAGTGGAATGTTCCTGATTTGCCAAGTCAATCACCCAACCTGAATCCAACTGAACATGTGTTTCACTTACTGAACACAGGACTGAAGGCAAAAAGCCCCAGAAACAAGCAGGAGCTGAAGACGGCTGCAGTACAAGCCTGGCCAAGAATCACCAGGGAAGATACCCAGTATCTGGTGATGTCTATGGGGTGCGGATTTCAGGCAGTCATTGAATGCAAAGGCTTTGCAACCAAGTATCAAATATTTACATTTTTTAGATGATGATTGATTGATTTTTATAAATGTTTGCCTTCAATTGGAGCTTTCAAGAGCCTTCACCTAGTGGGACAGTTTGCGCACATTGAGCTGTTGCAGCATCACGCACTCTGACAAAAGCGTTATATAAAAGCAAGGCAGGCCAAAGCAGGGGAAGAGAAAACAAGCAAACTGTATTTATGCTTATGTTCATTTGTCCAATTCCTTTTGGTCCTCTAATATGGGAGGACTATGCATAAGAAGTGCTGTAATTCCAACGCAGATGACCTGATATGGATGTAAATACTCTCAAATTAAAGCTGAGTCTGCACCTTAACCTCATATTCACTCTTTCATTTCAAACCCCATGTGCTGGAGAGGAACACCAGAACAGCAAAAGAATTGTGTTACTGTCCAAATACTTATGAACTATACTGTACATGCGCACGTGCACTCAAACACAGGCACTTGCTCACTCTCACACTGTTCTTGTCCCACTTTCATACTTAAAATTAAAAAAAAAAAAAACACACAGATAAAGCCTTCAGACAGTAAACATTGCTTCTCAGTAATTAATTGGGGGAACACAGATTTTTAGTTTATCTAATTATAGAAATGCATATAAAGTGTATAGCTAGAGTACAGAGTGTGAGCAAAAAGTCTTATATCTTAAAAGTCTTATATCACACATAACCACACATTACACTCCTTATAGGGTCTCCGTTTGAAACCCCAAGAACCAAACGGTAGACCTGACCCTGTACCCCACCGTTATATCCCTGGGCAATTACCCATGCATGGGCCTAACACTGATACAGGCTTGCAGTTGTAAAGCACACACTTACCATCACAATATGCTCACACAGATTTTTTTAATTTTTTATTTTTTACAGTGGACCCACGTATTACATAAACCTCAGTTCACCATCACAAAAGCACACAATCCTGAGTTCCTGTGCTTTCGCTTCACTTAGTCAACATTAAATTATAAATTATAATTTGTTTTTGAGGGATGCTTTGATCAGACTTTTTTTTCAGATTTTAATAAAAAGAGCGACTGACTAGACCTTTTTGAATATAATTCATAATTAGTCTGTACTTCCATAAAAATATTGCGTGTCCCATGGAGACAGCCAATAGAATGTATACTCTACGACAATAATAATAATAATAATAATAATAATAATAATAATAATAATAATAATAATAATAATAATAATAATAATAATAAAGAAAACAGCTGTATTTACCTCAGTTATGGCTTGAGCCTGCACGTGCACAAGACTGAGGTCACCTCCCCTGCCCCGGTTTGTCAGCAGCTCTGTTAGCACGTGAGTGAAAACACTCGAGATTGGAAGCCAAGATCCCTGCGGGTCCTCCAGGGACAAGATCACACCTGCCGCTGCCCTCCTTGAAACCTTTCTATATCACAAGAAACAAATCACCAGAGTCCCTCTCCCACCTGCCTCAGGTGGGTGCAGGGGAGAGGGGTTGGCGAGGGGTTAGGTAGTGGAAGTCCTTTACAGCGAAAGTGATCATTCCCTTCCCATAACCCACCCTCCCCCCGAACACACATAGAACCGGCATCAAACCTTCCAGCGATCTCTTACCCTCGCCATCTCCACAACTAACACGGGCCTCCAATTAAATCAAAAGTGGTTTGTTTTTATTGGTCTTTTGCGCTGACAAGCGGGCTATCATCCTGACGGCTCTACCTGTCAGCGAGCCGGGGAAAATCCTCCGCTGACGATGCCCAACGCTTCCAATTAGGGGAGAATCAGGCTCCTGGCGAGCAGACTTTCCAACCTCCCCCAAGGTCCCCCTCCCTCCCTCTTCCTCCTCTTCCATTCACACCACACGCCCGAGTCTTCCCCCTTTCACTTTCCTTCTTATTTCCCCCTCTTCTTCCTCCTTTTTCTCAAGGAGTGTGTATCTCCACTGCAAATTACCGGCACAAAACGGGGTGGCACGCTGCCAGCGAGGACTGACGCCCAGCCTGTCAGCTTTAATGAGAGGATGAAGGTTTATTTTGGCGGCAAGCGCGTGCTAAGTTCTTTCTTGTATGACAGCTGACTGAGAGAGGCGAGCGTTAGCCTTATAAAAGATTTAGCGATTCTCATTATTTTCTGTCAAGTATCATTTCTGATGGCTTTAGGTTAGTCATTCACATCTCTGGCTTGTCCGGGTGCACCCTTATTTTATTTATTTATTTATTTTTCTACACCGTTTGTTTGTTATGTTTTCTCCTTTTCTTGAAATGTGCGTTTCCCCCCTTGGCATTTCAAAAAGATATCCAAATGCCAAAGTTGTTCCAAAGGCGACATGCGTTTTTCACCAAACAAAACAAACAAGCAACTAAATACATAAATAAAAGACACAAGCAAAATATCATTGTTTTTCCTCTCGCCCGCCGATGAGGTGGGGCGTACAGATAGGTGCTGTATGTCTCGCTCTTTGAAGCCCCGTGTAAACACTGAAACATGTTAAATATAAGAAGAAATGTCAAGTGAACACACGGAAGCGAATGACTGACGGGCATTTCGGCAGGCTGGAGCTACAATGAACTGAAAACATGAGTTTTTACGATCATGCACAAGTTATGATGTACAAAATCAAAATACAGAGGCTTATAAGAACGAGATGAACATCTTTCATGAAAAAGAACAAAAGGTTCGTCTATCAAGGGTCGATTATTTGGAACTACGGAGAAAGCCAGAATATAGTGATGAAGACAAAAATAAGCCTTTCTTCAATGTAAATTCATATGTGGCCTATACAAAATAAAATCCAAGCACTTAATGACCCGAACATATTTTTATTGTAATTTTCCATTTTATTTTAGATACTACTGATTATGCATCTTATTGCCAAATAAGACACTGACAAATTTACTTACAATTACTGTATAGCTACCATGAAAATATTGAAAATATATCTGAATTTTGAAGATACGCTACTGCCTATACGACGGTATGGTTCGGCTTATCACGCAACTTCCACCACGGAACTGAATTCCCGAAGTATTGAAATGCAAGGGGGAGTATCTCAACTGCTCAACTGCTTTCCGACCTAAACCGTGCACGTGGTGGAGTCGCAGCGCGGGGCCCAGTTCTCCGCTGTGTTAATGAGGCTCAGACCGTGGTCGAGCCTTCGCAGTGAACGAGCTGGTGCTCCGTCAGGCCCAGCACTCGGGGTACAGGTGAAAACACACACACACACACACACACGCACACACACCTGGGTTTTCTCCTCCGGTCCTTTTCTCGCGCTCATCCATCAGAACCTAACATGCCCTGACGCTCGTTTATATTCCCTGCTTCCATCTAAGAACGCGCCTGGCTGCAAAAAGGCCAAAACTGAATCCAGAAATTATCTGCCTGTCTCCCCCAGGCTGACTGCTAAACAATAACCAAGTAACCGTGTGGTAAATCCGCCTACCAATAGGCTACAGCTGATTGAGAGGCACGAGGAAAGAGCTGCCATCTCTCTCTCTCTCTCTCTCTCTCTCTCTCTCTCTCTCTCTCTCTCTCTCTCTCTCTCTCTCTCTCTCTCTCTCTCTCTCTCTCTCTCTCTCTCTCTCTCTCTCTCTCTCTCTCTCTCTCTCTCTCTAGCAAAATATTAAGTAAAAAAATGAGAGCTTTCATCGAATATGTGTAGTCCTAGGATTCATATAAACTTTGTTAGAGTTGATTTGACACAGAAATTCTGTCGTGCATGTATAAGGCTGACTGATAAAATAATCAAGAAGCCTATTTACATTCTCGCACACGAATTCTATCAAATAGTTTGGACGATTCGTAAAAAAATGTGCTGGAACACTTGCTTAATTCAACTTTTACTAACGACACACATAGGCTATTATTTGGAATACTTTGAGATAGCCTACTAGTTTTAGACTGGTTTATTGACAATAGTTGTGTTTTCTGTTTTTCACAAACACTGTGTATCATTAACGTTACTGGCGTCGCCTATGGTTTTTAAACCCACATGTATAAGAATAGCCTCTAAAGTAGTTTTCACGTCCCTTAAGAAACATATATTTAGTTTATAGGTCTGGTAATCAGAGGAACACTGCAAAGTACCTCAAAATCAACAATGAAAAACAAACAAACAAACAGAAATACGGGCCGAACAGCGTGCACGCTCCCAGTGCCGGTAGGCTACATTACGGAAGTCAAGCGAGAGTGGATATGCATTGCTCTCCGCCTCTTTCCCCGCCTCAATGTGACAGCTTGCAGCCGCGCGGGGACCCCATGGGAGCGGAGAACGCGTCACCAACCTGCCGGTGTCTGCGATGGAAGAGCGCCTCCAATCTGGTGTTCACACGGGGGGTTCAGTTATTACGCGCTGTCGGTGAGTCACACGGGGCAAACTGTCTCAAAGAAATGCGAAAACAGGGGACAATAGTTTTGTATGCACGTTACAGTTTTGCTCCACGCTGTCTTTTCAACCGCCGCTTTCGTGCTATCATCGCTCATTAGCATTGCATACATTATCATTAGTCGTTTGCAAAGGGCTAAACGTTATGACCACGCGAAAGAAATACACTATTCACTTGAAAAGGGCATAGCTATTCATTTGTTTAAGGCCAACATAACCGAATGGGTGCCGGTAAGTGTTTAGACTCAGCAATTTAGGGTAAAATATCCCAAACAGGCAGTATGTGCTTTAAAAAAAAACAATACTTAAAAACTCATCACGGCCGGTGTGATACAGAGTTAGTGAATAAGCCATAATTACTAACACTTTAGTGATATTCAATACATTTAGGCCTAACGGAAAATCTGTTTGAAATTAAATTAATTAAAATTAATACGAATTGTAGCTAAGTAATTGAATGTCAGTCACTTTTTGGATACGGTAATTCTACTGTATCAAATTTGTTGGGTAATTTATTTAATTCAATGCGCCTGACAAACTTGTTGTAGCCTATATCCACTATCACTGTACCGACTCCCTATGTGATTAAATACGATTTTGCTCGTGCATATCCCCAGCCGACCGCAAAAAAGAAAAGACAAAAACAACGAAGCAAAACCCGAAACAAAACATCCAAGCGGTATTATACAATTAGGCTACCAAGCTAGGACAATAATGGAAAAATGCCCAGAGTGTGAGAAAACTGTCAAGTTTTGACAAACTACAGTGTGAAGAGGGGAAGCAGAAATGAGACCACCCGTTCCACATAATAACCCCATTATAAGCTTCATCAATGATGTAATGGAAGCCAACAGTGTGGAGATTGCCTGTAAACAGTGGGATCTGGGTCTCCTAATGAATTCTGCGTCTCTTTTAATCAAAGCGAGGGTGGGAGGAGATGGAGTGTAAGGGGAGGGGGTGTGTGTGTGTGTGTGTGTGTGTGTGTGTGTGTGTGTGTAGGGGGGGGGGGGGGGGGGTGGGGGGGGGGGTGTCCAGTTTCCTCTTCACGAGCCAGTCCTCGCCCAAAAAACCTACTCAGCCAATGGAAACAAGCCGCTAGGGACGCACGTGGACGGTACAGCTTTAAAACTCAGCTCATGAATGTGCCACAAGTTCATTTTTTTAAAGGATTGTATCCCCCCCTCTTCCACCGACAAGAGTTAGTTCCCCGATGTGTCTGTTTAACCTGCTTTAGCTCTCTGTTTTATTCTCGCTTCCTGTTCTCTCGCCTGTCCGGCGGTTTTCGGGTTTCGTGCAGCCTACCTTGTCTGGCGCAGAATGCTTCGAGTCTCCGTTTCCGCCTCTCGCAACTCAGTCCACAACAGCAAACTACCTTTGATCTGACCGCGCTTTCCCAGACGACTGCGGTTTGTTTCCCTCAGCCACGCGCTGATCTTGTATTCCACCGCCTTTGATAGCTGACGCGTCTGTCCTTGGTGCTGAAACCACGCGCCTGCCTGTTTGCTTGATAGACGGTATTTGTGCAGCGTTGCTGTAACATTTGCTCAACTTGTGGCAACAGAAGCAAAATTTGGTGAATAATTTAGAAGCAGAACTGGAGCAGAACTTTTTTTTCCCCCAAAAAATTGATATGCTTGGACTCCGAAAATCAATTATTCTAGGCAGCTGGGGGCGTTTTCAAACTGTATCGACTTTTGAATAATACAGAGGCTACCTAAGACAAAATAGTTGAATGCAAGATCGATATCCACAGCTACGACTGTTTTCGATAACCTGGAGATTTTTGCTTCGTTCTGAAAACTTGAAGAAAAAAAAAGATCGTTAAGAAGGCTTTGAAGAAAGTGGAGGAATATACTATTTCCAATTTTATATTTGGATTTTACATCTGGATAATTGAGATTTTGTTTCACATTGCGTCCCCCGCACTTCTAGCCGAAGTTGCCCCAGAACAAATGATTATTTAAAATACAACGCTACGAACTATTTTTGAGCTGGGTGACAATGGACGCGTCCGCCAACGGGTCCAGCTTCGGAATAGACACTTTACTTTCTCACAGACCTGGAAGTCCAGTCATTTCTAAAGGGGACGCTTTGATGGGAGAATGCCGCTCTCCCCTGGAGTTCAGCCCGGGGTCTGACCTGGAGAGCGTCTGCTCGTCCCCTCCTTCCCCGCGGCGGGAGAGCGTGGAAGAGGCAGTGCAGAGGCAAGGTCACGCTCTCGGGCTACAGTCCCATCTACAGCACGCGCAGGTTTCTGCCGGTTCCCAGCCGCGGACCGTCACTTCGTCTTTCCTCATTAGAGACATACTGGCGGACTGCAAACCTCTGGCCGCGTGCGCCCCGTACTCCAGCAATGGGCAGCCAACTCAAGAGGCAGGGCGGCTCGCGTCCAAAATCGCAGACGAATTCATGGATAAAATCCACAGCAACTCCTCGTCAGACAGCGAATACAAAGGTACTATTTTAGTCATGCGTGACACACCTCTATCTGTCTGTATGCGTTATATTTATAAATAGCTACTAAAGCGTTCGCTTGATTTTAATTACTTTGGCGACTATATTGCATATTTGAAAATGTAACGTTTTAAGGAGTAAATTAATTACCGTACTCACAGATTAGAGAATGCTGTAAACTCAGAAACGGGACTATTGACATTTTAACGGCTGCTGGTGGGGTTTTAGTGCTTTACGGCAGGTTCTACATTTAGGACGGACATAATACCATTTCACATTTTACTATGCGAATATGATGCTGTGGCTAATGAAACAAATTCATAAGCCTGTATAATTGTAATTATGCATTTTACACCGTTTTCAGTACACTGAATTACAATCACTTACCAGAGCAATTTACAAAAGTATAGATCGTCCCCATTTATAATAAATAAGTGTAAAATGAACCGAACAAATCAACAATTACTTTTGTAAATTTACAGTAGCCCATTTCATTTAGAATAATGACATGTAATGTACAAATATGGTATTTTGTGGAGTGGGTTTGAACACACCATTTAATTTATTAACAGCACTGACGATATTCCTCACATCCAAATGCAAACAAAAATATTGTTCATACTCCCGCATTGATATTTTCTCATTTAATTTATTAGCTTGGTATGTACCCTATCTGGTAACGGAAAATATTTCTTTCCCCGAGGGAAGTTTGATATATCCTAAAAGTTTTGCCATCACCATTTGGACGGTTGGACGCTGAAATTACATCTGGCCATTAACTATCCAATCAGTTTTACGCCATTTCTTTATACAATCATATGTGGATATCAGGAAAGACGAAGTATCCGTAAAAACTATTGCGGTTTACCCACGCCCACGGGTTTATTTTTCCAAGGAAGTAGCTTCAGGCAGAAAATAATGTCCAAGATTAGTTCAGAGTTTATTTACTTGGAATTTGTGGTTATTCAGCACGTACACATGTTCTGCTAGAGCTTCTAAACACAGGTAAGGCAGTGAAAAACGGTAGGATCCCACAAAAGTACACACGCCGTGAGGTCGTAAATTAATGTCATGTGCTGCAACGTTAATTAGGCCTGAGTATTGCACTTTAATTGTATGTTTTTTAAAGGTAAACACAATATCAAGAGCAAAAATTATCATCGATCGACTCGGAACCGTCAACCTTCACGAAGTT
This sequence comes from Anguilla japonica, assembly GCA_025169545.1. Taxonomy (NCBI): domain Eukaryota; kingdom Metazoa; phylum Chordata; class Actinopteri; order Anguilliformes; family Anguillidae; genus Anguilla; species Anguilla japonica. Next base: position 36,948,896 of record CM045896.1, read on the forward strand.
TTCATGTTATGAATAGGCTACACCAATTCTTACTAATCTATAATTTGTTTTAAACTTCCAACATTCGAGGCATGTAATCATTTATATTTGTTTCCAGCGAAGCGGAAGACCGCGAATGCTATAGGCCTAATTAGATTACGATAAAACAAACTAAACTCGTCCCCTTCTGACTGTAATTCTTATAATCACATGAATAATTTAAAAATCGCCCTATAGTATGAATAAATAAGCAGCAGAGAATGGTTTATGTCTGGTGCAATGATTATAGGGCATATTCAGAGGCGCTTTAAATAGATCTCCCTAATACATCTCAAAAGTCAATCCAGTTTTTAAGAGTGAAAAAAAAAAACCAACAACTTTGATTTCAACGGGTTCCGCCTCCCAATATTTCCCAGATTTTGTGCAATTTGTCCCGCCGCTAATCACGTTTGTAACACGAAGGTTTGGCGCGGCCCTGCGCCTCGTCTCGCTCTCATTCCCGGCCCTGTGAAGCCTCTCCAGTCCCGGTTGAAAGGTTACCGTCCCTCGTGGCGCAATTAACCGGATTATTGTGCTTCTTGAGAGACGACTCAACTAGTCAACTGGCACACTTTATCGCGGCACCCTCTTTGGTGGTGGAGAGGCGAAAGGGGTCCTTGGAACGTAATAAAATTCAGAAATATTGATTTATGATATGTTAGTGTTCCATATGTATTACATCACACCAAATAAAAGCAGCTCTGTTAAAACCACGAGGGAAACAAAAGCAAATCGGTGGATTCTGCTACGCTACTTTTAGATACAACAAATATGCTTTAAGCAGGCGGTACTATTTAAAAACTAAATTTAATTGCGCTGAAATAAAATGCGCCCTCGTTCATAATGAAGGGATACATTTATCCTGAAAAACATTCTTACCAATAGCGCCGAAAATAAAACAATCAAAGCTTAATAGGCCTACTTTGGCAAGCACACACACACTACTCTGCAAAAAGTTATTTCTAAGTGTAGCAACGAATCTTGAGATTCAGCTATTTAAAATGAAACAAAAACAAACATAAAACCCACAAGAACACGTTTTGTTCAAACTTTACATGCATTTGCTTACACAAACGGCCTACGTTTATTTATTGGCCAAATTTTTACCCTAGCCTGCGTTTTTCTCTTAGTAAATGCCTGCGCCTGTTTGGGTTTCAGTGAAAGAGGAGGGGGACAGGGAAATCTCGAGCAGCAGAGACAGCTCCCAGGTCCGGCTGAAGAAGCCCCGCAAGGCTCGCACCGCCTTCACAGATCACCAGCTGGCCCAGCTCGAGCGCAGCTTCGAGCGCCAGAAGTACCTGAGCGTTCAGGACCGGATGGAGCTGGCGGCCTCACTCAACCTCACCGACACCCAGGTCAAGACGTGGTACCAGAACAGGAGGTAAGCGCAAACACGTTCTATGTCGTGTTTGTTGTGCTGCGTTCGATGTACTTGTGCCTCGTAACATCAACTCTTTAAAGACTTAACTACCCCGTTACATATTTTTAATTCTAGTGAGATACCCGTTAAAAGTTGACAAATTTAAATCAATGAAGGACAGACACGGAGAAAACGGGGCACATTACGCTAATGGCCACGCCGGAGACTCGCTCCGTCGGGGTCGTCACACTTCAACTACTAATTTCAAAATAAATAACCGTGGGAATCTGGCCGCTGGTCGTATGTCTTTTTTCTCGCCATACATCAGCTGAAGATAGAGCACTTCGCTCTTTTGACACGGGTAATCCCAACTGCCGAGCAAAGACGGGGGTTAAAAAGTACCCAGGCAACAGCTGTGAGATGGACAGGGACACAAAGATCTCAACTCCATGCATCTGCGAAAGATAAGCGCAAGAGCGGGTCGTCAGGGGAAGAGCGGGGTTTTTTGGGCCGGTTGGGGGGGGGGGGGGGGGGGGGGGGGGGGGGGGGTCGTCGTTGCTAACTTTTATATTGGTGCGCGTTGCCAACTTTTATATTGTATGAACTAAAAATGTCAGATACGCGTATAACCTATATAACGTACTTGGCTAGGCCCATAATTATGACACAAGAGGGTCAGGAATGACGTAAAAACATAAAATGCATGAACAGACACGACCAAATAAAGACTTGCGTTCCATACAAAATTGTACGAATAGTTAATTAAATCAATTAAATTACCAATAAAAACAAACCTGAAAAAAACTGACACATAACCTGCCTCGCGCACACAGACAGATACACACACACCCGCACACGCACACACGCCATTGTAAACCACGTGTTTATCTGATCAGGTGCTGGCATTCAAGCAGCAAGACGACATGAAATAAATATAAAAGCACTACACATTTCAACATGAATAATAAAATACTGCATGCTATATTAATAATTCAATCACCTTCTTGTAATTACACAATTATTACAATTATTAATAATTTACCTGTACGAATTTCTTTCAACTGCCTGGGACAATCTGACAAGAACAGATAACACATTGTATGAATAAAGAACAAAGTATTGTATCGTTATACTTTTATTGAATAAACCATAGGAACAAACTCCACAGAAGCGATACCCTGAAAAACCCTCCGTGTAATAATCAAAGGATTACTTTTTATTAAGATCGGTCCAGACTTTACTGTAGTAAATTTGTGCTTTCACGAGACTGACTTCATTAACTTGTTTGACTGGATGATTTAATTATATATATATATATATATATAGGCTACTTTTAGACCACAAAATCTGAATTATGACAGCCATTTTGATCAGATTGATTGCACTTGATAATCGATTATTTATTTGCTTTATTTTCCGAATTTCTAAAACTTAATTTCACAGAAAACACGTCTGTCTGAGTCTAGAATTATAGTTTAGGCCCACACTAGCTATCGTCGTTTAATATCAACCGTTTGCTGTCACGTGAGGACATTTTTTTGTTCGTTTCTGGTACCGTGTGTTGATGCATTCCTTTTCCTCTTGACTGAAGGACGAAGTGGAAGCGACAGACGGCGGTTGGACTCGAACTGTTAGCTGAGGCCGGGAATTACTCCGCCCTCCAAAGAATGTTCCCATCGCCGTACTTTTATCCCCAAAGCTTGGTTTCAAATCTGGACCCAGGAGCGGCCTTATATCTGTACCGAGGACCCTCGGCGCCCCCGCCCGCGCTGCAACGCCCTTTAGTCCCACGGATTCTTCTACATGGCCTGCAGGGGGGGACCGAACCACCGCCGCCGCCTCTCCCGTCCCTCTCTGGAGTGCTTCCGCGGGCTACGCAGCCCCGGTGAGCGGGACCATCTGAGCTAGACACGGGCTGCTCGGAACTCGTTGGTGACAAGTACATGAATATGTCAGCAAAAACCGCAACGAACTCAATTGGAGCACGAACTCTTGAGTCGATATTAACATACTGATAGACTACACAGCCACATTTAGGCCTATGTATTTATTTATTTATGTATTTATTTATTTATTTATATTATATTTGTTTTTTCACCTAACAGGGGCCTGAATGAATAGCCAAGAGAGAGGTTTAAAGGTGATTTCGTAGGGCAGTGGTTTTCCAGAAGGGTCTAAAATGCTGGCAGCGCCATGTCTTTGTCAGAATCATTGGGGGTTGACCATAGAAGTCTAAAAAAAAGATCAGAATTATGTTGTTACCATTATTGCTATTAACAACAGGTTGCAATAATAAGGCCTAATAATAATAATAATAGCCTAATAATAATAATAATAATAATAATAATAATCAGATTGCATTTGTGAGGAGTCGCTAAGCTTACTGCACATACATTAATCATACACTTTTATTTTCAAATAGGCCTAAATTATTCTACAACAGCATTTTCATATTTAGCTACTTGAAAATCTTACAGCGTATGGAATTGTAAATAAGAGTAGATTTTAAAATTATATTTAAATAACTTTATTTTTAAATGTCTTTTTTTAATTTGATCATTCCAGTCCAAAAACAATATTGAATAAGCAGTTAATTGCGGGAATACGCGAATCACCGGCGTGTTTCACTATTGAAACTGACCGCCGAATTCCGCTTTCTTAGCAAGGACATAATCCAACTCACAGAACACGCCGTTATTTATGCTGAACAGTCCGGCGGAAAAACAATCTTAGCTCAATCAGGCAATTATTTATAACTGTATATACATCTGGATGTATTATTATTATTATTATTATTATTATTATTATTATTATTATTATTATTATTATACAGCGAACAACTATGAGCCCCCAAGAGATAAGAGAGTGAGCATTACATTGTGCAATTAACCTCTGAGGTGTGGATACAAAACTGTCTTCAACAGTACCAGCAAGATCTGAACGAAGGGGCGGAACGTCCTCTTTAATAATTAATCAATCGGTGATTATATCTTCGGCCATAACTGAACAAAGGATTCGTCTGCCGCCTCTCTGAGTCTCCCGCCTGTTGAAATTATCAGGTGCGTCTGCGCATACACGTCGCAGGTTATTCCTTTTTTTGTGTCATTATTAAAAACAGTGGAACGACATTGTAACTCTCATTGGTGGAATTGTATATTGACGATATTAATTTGTGAAAACGGCTCATATTGTGAAGTGATTCTCGTCTTTCTGGATAACTGTTAGCTCCCATAGCCCCTGTGTTGGAATCTGAAGTTCCCCCCTGCTGCTCACCAGAAGGTGCAATGGCTGGGGATTTTTAAGTAAAGAGAATTACTTTTTTAAATGTACAAATAAAATTCTTACGTTAAAACAGTTTCCAAATGATTGAGTAATTTATACATATATAATATAGAATAAAATATATAATCTAAGAAAATAGGTTAAATTTTTTTTTTTTTTAAATTTCTGATTAAACTTAACCTAACACCTGTCTAACGTTTACACTCATTTATACGTTTAAGCAAACGCTTATTTTTCGCTCCGCTCCATTATTCTCGTGCCTCAGTGACTCTCGGACTGTCGAAAATTCTGTAGGCCCATTCGTTCGATTCGATGACTCCCAGACACTAACACTGAGGAGACATATCAGAACGTCTTTATAGTCGAACTGCTGCAGCTTCAGCTTCCATTTCCAGAAAATGTTTCAACGCAGATTCAGAACTGATAATGGAGAGAGCGCATTACGAAAAAAAAAAGGTGAACAGAATCAACACATACCTGCCAGATGGAAGAAAAAATCAGCTTGGACGTTGGTTTGATTTTACTCGCCAGGTTTTGATGTAGAAGCGAACTTTGGGCTCCGCCCGAAAAGCACATGCCACAAGTTAATTAACACCGCCGGGAATTGGGATTGAAAAGTCGAGCCAGTATCACGCCGAGTGCTTAATACACGTCCACCTTTCCATGAAAAGAAATGTAATTCTTGGAGATCGTTTAGAGATTGTAAGCCATCCGTTTTTACTGACTGTATTATGGTTAAACAGTGTACGTCGGCTGTACCTGAGGCTAACTGGGTGACTTAAAATAATGTTGATCAGTGCGGGTTACGCATAAACTACTCTGGAGGAGTTTGACCGCCTGTAACTGCCCAATTTCCATCAACGTGTTCTCCTGGAAAAAAAAAAAACTTCCGAAACGAAAAACAGGCCTACCAAATTTTTGAAGAAAAGTTTTTTTAAAAATAGGGTAAAGAAAAATGTATTAGTAGACAAAAAATTAAACGGAACACTTTCAAAATTCGATTTTAAAAAGGCGAACAAACGAAAACACATTTCGTAAAAGTGCGAAATCATTTAACGCAACTTGAATAAACGGAGAATATGATTTGGCATTCCAATCCAACTTCAACCTGTCAGGAGCTGTCTATCTGTTAGAGCAGCCAGTGAAACTGGATCCCGTTTCTACTCCAGAATGTCTGTAATAAAACTCTTTCATCTGCGCAGGGTTTTGCATATTAAGAATAATCCTGAGAATAATCATGGTGTTCATTGAAATTTGTTGGGATATTTCTTAAATGATAGAGGTTATGGGAAAATATTTCACGATGGACAAAAACTTCAATGCCGTCTCAAAGCGGCGGGTCACGTGCAATGTGAAATTCGCACGAGAATCGAAATCAGAACAAGTCTAAAATACTGTAGTATATTTTGTTCCACGTACACGGAGCGTGTTTCGGCGAGTGTTGCGGGAATCGTGTGATGTATTCAACTCGTCAAACTTTTAAAAACTGAAAAATATTCCGTAAAAAGACACGTGGGCAAAGCCCCCTTCTCCTAAAGTTCGCGCCAAAACATCAATAGCCCATACCCATAACTGCCATGAATTTATGATGCATTGTTTTAGCCCGCATCAATATTTAATTGGATCAAACTATTCAAATACGATGTCAGTTCTAAAAGTGCAAATATATTTAAGTTCGGGGAAGTTCTGTAATTGCTTGTATTTAATAATTAAGCAGCGCCGTTGACTGTCTAACATAATCCAGACGGAGCACGAAGTTCTGGCAGCTTGCCCCAATTTTTCCGGCTAAAAAAAGCATCGTAATTTAAGTTTAAGTGCTTTAATTAAGACAATTCCTTATGTTTTGTAAACACATAACAGGCTTCATTGGACAATTGCGGTAATATAAAATTAGGGTACAATACATTCCACTCATTATTAAACAATAATAACTCAATTCAGGCTGTAGCCGATTCCAACACTGTGTTTATGCAGCTGAAGATTCCTAGCGCATAATTTCACAAATATCATTACAGGGATATAATTATAAATTAACTTAACAAAAAAGGTATTTAAGAGAAATATGTTAGAATGATTTCTAACATGTCTGTCAAACATTTTCCTCAACGGCCGCAGTATTTAGTTAGCTGGTTGGATTTAATTTGTGTAACTATCAAAGAAAGGAAAAAACGTTAATAAGAGTGCAGTTCTGTCACGAGACACTTCGTTTCGTTAACCTTTTAAAATTCCTGCAGGTTTATCAAAAGCCATCAGAACAAATTGCAATTCAAACCGGGAAATTTAATGCGGCTCTGGAAAGTTAAACTCTTCAACGTGGCGGTTTATTTAGTAGGATATATATTTTCACTTTTTAAGCTGCAATTTATTTTGAGTAGGCCTACATAAATTGCATCAACATTCATTAAATACGACATTTTACGATGTCGTATTTACGACGATTCTTTCATTATAGCTCAAAAATAAATTGTGCGCGGAAAATAAATGAGATATATGTAACATAAAAATGAGTTTGGGAAGCTGATAATAGCCTATTTACAAAGGTCTACATCGTTACTGTTACGGTGCTGAACATTTGCTTCATAAAATTAGCGATGAGTGCTCCCGTTATTATCTTTATTATCGTAATCTTTAAAAAAAAACCCTCTCTTGCCATGGGAACAATAGCATGGTGAAGGAACTGCGGTTTTAACGGATCACATGCCAATTCAGAAACCCAACAATGCGCTAGCCGCGAGACTCAGTACGAGAGCTGCATTAGCAGTGGTATCTTATTCGTCTTTCATAAACAATAAGTCGATCAAATATTAATGGCTTCCTAAGTGTGTAATTGTTTAAGTGCCCTAAATGATCCCATTTGGAAATGGATTGTTCCCACCTCTTTTTCTTAAGAGTGTTGGTTCTCCGGTCTTTGCCAAACGGTTCCACCAGCTGGTGACCGGGCGAGGCAGACTGTGGGCCGGGGATCAGGCGAGAGGACAGCTGGTCAGCGGCTCCACGGGGCCCCCTCCTCGCGCTACCTCCCCATAGTTTGACTTTAAAATAGCCTAATGTTAGCCTGCGCGACATGGCGTTTGGGGAGTTCAGACTGACAAGGTTGAAGAAAGGGTTTCTAACGATTAGACAAAAGACTTTAATGGCTTTTAATTGAAAGTCGATAATGGGCAAGGCCCCGCAGTCACTGCTGGAATACTCGCATTGCACATGTCACGACTTGCCTCGCGACCTTCTGGTGGTATAGCAGACCTAGGAGAACAGGCATGGCAAACGCACTTTCCAAAGTGGATATTTTATAGCGCATAAAATATTACTGAACAATATATCATGGATACAAATATCATAATCTCTTCACTTCCGAACACTAAAAACGACAAGAGCCTAGCATTAATAGGCAGATGTCATAACGAAACCAGATAGCTAAAATTCTTAACAGAATCCACAGCATTTAGGCTTGTTATTTCCCGCACCTATAGGCGCGACAAACGGCCACAGAATTTATGGAGTGGTATATCTTTAAGATCTGTGTCGGATTCAAATGAGGGCGATGACCTCTCAATATTAATGAAAAGGGTTATTCTTGCGAAGTGCGCAGCTGATTACGGGAAAAGCTCCACAGCGCCGAGGCAAGGCGCGGAGAGTTTTGCATGAGAAAGGATACTGCTAAATCCCTCGGCTCTTAGCGCGGATTGTCCCCGGCTCAGGGTTAATGAAGTGCGGATAGAGTCTCGCTGAGCTCCCGACAAACAAAAACACAACACGGAGAAACTCACACCCAGAGGATCAGTGACTCTGATTAATCTCATTGACTCAGAATAAAATCAAACAAAACCGCCTTCAAATCACATTAGGAGTCAATCAAAGTGCAATTTGCGGTGTGGAATTACGAGCGTCTGTGAAAATTTTAGTGCGGGCGGGTGTCCTTTCGCCGTCTTGTCTACCCCGAAAAGGGCAAAGTACGCTTTAAAAAGTACTCCACATTGCACTGATTTGCAGCATTTCTGAACCAAAGCAAAAAAAAAAAAAAAGCTTATTCTCAGTCTCGTACTATAAATAATACGCCATAAGTAATGTTTCCCCAGACAACGTACTTTTTATGACGCACATTAGGTCGTATCTCAACAGCACTGTCAAATTATAAGCAAATCTGACTGACAGGTTTCATAAATAGCATTCACCATAATGTTCGAATGCTAGGAAATAAGATATCAAAAAATCCAAAAAAAGAAAAAAAAAAAAAAAAAAGAAAGAAAATGCAAAATCCGTTGCACGAATGCAGAAATGTGGTCTAAGATTTTAAACCTTGTCCTTACCACTTCGTAGCATTATTTCACTGTTTTTCTTGATTTTTTTATTTATTTATTCATTTTTTTGTCCATCGTCATTTAAGATATCGGAATAGACACACGTCCATAATGTATTACTTCAACTGACCAAAACAGTTTTGATTAACATAATAAGGAAAACAGAACTAGCTTACAGTCACTAAGCGCGAGGTAGATTTCTGAATTATGTTGTTTATGGGATGTATACGTACGGCTCTCTTGAACAGTAGGCCTACGTAAGGTTTCGGAGACCGAGTGGTGAAGGATTCGAATACCGGGCCCGGTAACAGTAGCCATGCATAACCCGGGACCATTTCAGGACAACTATAAACGCACACTGCGATATTATTTAGCACACGGGAGAATATTCAGGAAGGCAGCAACCAATTCACTCTGTGTGCCAAACCAAACATTTAAGACAAAGTAGCTTCTCCCTACACCTTCGTAAACTAAAGTCATCCGATTTCAAGGTGGTCTACATTTTAAAGTTAAAACAAAATCAAAACGTATAAATTGACATAATTTGTTAGGCCGAATGGCTAAAGCGAGGATTCGATTTTTGATTGGCTTCAACACTAAAACACGTATTTTTCCACTGGAGCGTGTCCTGGTGTGGCCATTCTTCCAACTACAGTGCATTAATCAAATCAGATAGGAAACGCAATTTTTAACGCCAGTTTTAAATGAAAAACACATTAGGCAGAATGTGCTAGAAAAGAAAAGCTATATGAGACAAATTAATACAGCGTAATTCCTGTCTCATAGCGGAATGGTGAAATTCATTTTACCCTAATAATAACACCCTATGTAATTCAACTGTTTTAAAAAAATATATTTTATCATTGAGCAGATAGGATTTCTGGCAACACTTAATTTTATTATCTTGCAGCTGTAGTACTTGACTGCTAATTAGCACAACCCAGCACCTGTTAGCGCGCGGGGACAGGACATAACCCTCCCAGCACAGCTGAAATGTAAAGTTCCGTTTTTAGCGCCTGCGATGTAAAAGCAGAGCAGTTTGACATTGGGTTGTTAATTAATGCGCAACTCCTCGTGGCAGGAGAGTGAACTTGATCAATGTCGGGGATCCAGTAACCCCTGACCCCCCTGACCCCCCGACCCCCTCCCTTCTGGGACCCTCCAAGGCTGGGGCAGTGTGTGTCTAACTGGTCACCACCCCCCCCCCCCCCCCCCAAAAAAAAAAAAAAAAAAAAAACATCCAAAGATGAACTATGTCTGGATAAATATACATATATAATAACGTCATGGTGGGCATGAACAGAGGTGCAGGAGAAATGGGCAAAGGAGGGCACATCTAGACTTTGTGGGGTGCATTCTGTTGGGGGAAGAGGTGCGGGGGACATGCTGAGACAGGGCAAATGGACCCCCCCCCCGCCGCCAAGTTTCTGATCTCATTTCAGGATGGTGGCAGTGTGGGGTGGGGTGGGGTGGGCGGAGTTACCTCCCGTCCCAGTGGAACATTCTCACTGTAGAAAGCCGGCCATTCAGACTATACAGCCCCATTCTGGAGGGGGGGGGGGGGGGGGGGGGGGGGGGGGGGTTGGAAAACAGATAAATTTCACATGATGAGATGAGGAACAATTTGAGATGTAAAAAACACCACACACACACACCACACACACTACACGCACACGAACACACACCCATACGTACACAGACATACACCCTCCCCCACACGCACACACACACACAGCTACACACACCCACCACACCCCCCCCCCCCCCCCCACACACACACACACATACACACATACACTACACACACACAAACACACACCCATACATACACACACATACACATACATGTACACACACACATATACACACCCACACACAAACACACAGCCACACACCCTCCCCCCCGCACACACACACACGCACACACACAGGACTATAAGCAGTAGAGATGGTAAGGACTGGAAATCAGAACTCTTGTACTTGCCTGAAGGTATCACGCAGAGCGAATGAAAGCCTCTCTTTTCCCTGAGCGAAGGGGACAGCAGCTCCAGCGATCGTCTCGCCCCAGTGAGAGGCGCACGAGCCCCAAACGTGGGGGGGGGGGGGGGGGGGGGGGGGGGGGAGGGGGGGGCACAGGGGGAACGAGCCCACCATCAGGGCAAATAATAAAAAAAACGGGGGGCTGGAAAAACATCTGGGCAAGAGATGGAGAAACAGAGAGGAGAGGAGAGGACCTGTAGCAAGACATGCAGATGAAAGGTGTGCGTTTGTGTACGAAACTGACCCCCCCTCCCAATCCCCCCCCAATCCCCCCACCCCCCAGCCGACAGTAACCGCATTGTCTATCACAGCAGGGGAGAATGTAAACCAGGCGTGTTTCAGATGCGAGGGAGATTATCTAATCAATAACTCAGATTTACCCTGCAGCCACCCACCCCCCCTCCCTCACACACCCCCCCCCTACTCCCCTGTGTGTGTGTGTGTGTGGGGGGGGGGGGTGGCAGTGCTGGGGAGGCCGCACAGACAGTCAGAGTGCTGACAGCATCGTACGCTCAGCCCAAGCTGACAGACACCTCCGGCCAGGACGCTGAGAGGCTGTGGCACTCCTCACTGCACTACAGCGACCCCTGTCTGTCAGGCGAGGGTACTGCAGCCTGGCGTGACTGAGATGGTCACACTCAGTGCTGCCCTTGTTCACTGTTTGGATTCGACTTGGGCCTGGATTCAATAAGTATACAAACTTAACTGATTACAAATGCAAGCGTTTTTTAAAGCTTGAGCATAAACTTGAACTTAGAACTTGGAAATTAACATTCTACAAAATTAACAGGATGAACTGAGAGGAGAGAACAGTAATACTTTCATTTGTAAGTCATAGTAAGGGACAAATGTTGATTGGATGCAGACCTTTATAAACACACCTCACAAAAGTCTCACAAAATATTTTTCTCAACTCTAATGTCGAACAAAAGTACCAGAGAAACCTTCCAATAAGCTGTTTTCACAGCACTGTTCAATTACACGTTTTTCAACAAGAGCAAGCTGAGATTTCTCATCAGTAGTGGCGAAGCTTCAGCACATACCGTCTTCATTTCCAAGCATATGAAAACCGGTATCTTCTATTTCGCTTGATCATGATTTGCTGCAGTGATTAATGCCATGCTTTCTGAGTCACGCTGATTAAGGTTATGTACACGAAACAGCATTTTCCTTTTATTAATTCTAGCGCAGACACTTGCTGTATCCCCAGATAACCTCGTCAGCAAGCGAAGAAGAGAAAAGCAGGCATCAGCTGAGCGAATGCTACGAGAAGGAAAGCAAGTTCTTCAGTTTAATTAACATCTTTATCTACAGGACATTATTTACCAGCAGCATAGACAGAAGTGTCTCCGTTGTTTCTGCATATAGCAAGGCGGGCCAGAAACAAGGACCTGGGGCATTTAGTATGGCTTATCATGGGGTGGGGGGGAGGGGGTGACTGTGATCACAGACATGGGGGGGGGGGGGGGGGGGGGGGGGGGGGGGGGGGGGGGGAGTACAATTGCGCAGGGGTGGGAAGGGGGGGGGTAGGGGCTGTGATCGCGGACAGGGGGAGGGGGGAGAGATTGTGATGGCGGACGTGGGGGGTGGGGGGGTTGGGATTGTGCACAGGGGAGGGGTGGCCGCTCCCCTCTATTTTAAACAGTGAATTAACAGTCAAAAATATTGTCAAAATTATTCACAATTGGGTGTGAAGGTTTGGCCAAAATAACTGGGCGGGGCCAGGATGGTGTATAAGTGACTGTGCCCCCCCCCCCCCCCCCCCGGCTCCCCCCGGCCCACCCATGCCTGCGCCAGAGCCATTTAGGGGTCTTTTAACGGCTGGAAAAAAAAAAACCTAACGGAGATGCAAATAAGATCAAGCTGTATCAACCATGAGATGATGTTCACGATCTGCTTTACAAGCAGAACACTGAGAAATGACCCGGGTTCACAGAGCTGTAATAACTGAGGCTTCAGGCTCCTGTCCACTCAGAAGTCGCCTCAAAGAAGCATGAATCTGCAATGTAGCGCTCATTAGCAGAGTGGACATCGCCGCACAGTTCTGATATTTGGAATGCCCTGCAACGGGGAGATGACCACTGTTCCCAATGTCACATGAACTGTATTCATAAAAAGATTTTTTTAAAAAGGGGGAGGGTTGTGGGGGTTGGACATTACTCAGGCACATTCTTGGACATCTATATGCCCTCCGGGTCAATGCGAGGACCCCGCAGGGAGCCCAATCACCACAAAACAAAAAGGGAAGAGGCTGCGTAAATAAAAGATGAGGCATGGTGTGCATGTATTTTTAACGCCATTCTGTGTGAAGCCTTGGGAGAGACTACAGGGTCTCTGAAATATGTGGGTGTGGTGGAGCGGGGGGGAGTGTGTGTGTGTGTGTGTGTGTGCATGTGTGTGGGTGTGGGTGTGGGTGTGCGTGTGTGTGCTTGTGTTTGTATGTGTGTGTGTATGTGTATGGGTGTGTGTGCATGTGTGTGTGTGTGTGTGTCTGCGCGAATGTGTGTATGTGTGTGTGTGTGCGCTTGTGTGTGTGTTTGTATGTGTTTTTATGTGTATGTGTGTGTGTGTGTGTGTGTGTGTGTGTGTGTATGAGTATATGTGTGTGTTTTATGCATGTTGTTCAGAGGGGGTGTGTTTGTATGTTCATGATTATGAATGGGGTTTGCACTTGTAAAATCACTTCATTAAAAAGTGTGAGACAGACATCAATAATAAAGTCTGGCTGTAACAGGGAAAGCAAGTGTAATGTTGGATGGGGTGTGTGTGTGTGTGTGTGTGTGTGGTGTGTGTGTGTGTGTGTGTGTGTGTGTGTGTGTGTGTGTGTGGGGTGTGTGTGTATTTTGCAGGAGAGAAAGGGTCAGCAATTCCATGGTTTGCAGACAGAGTAATTTTTTTCCAGTGCTCCAACAGAGATAAAACAATAACTTTCGAAATATGAATGGTCAGACTTTTGGTATTTGCAGTACACTTTTTAAAAACAGACTACTGAAAGAAATTCAATAATAGATATTTAATGTAAGTCATTAATGATTGAGCAGAGCAAAGTCACCCCCAAAAAAAAAAAAAATCCTTAACATTAATGAAAGCATATTATGGGTATAAACTATAGGCACATTCTGGGTACACCATGGCTGCGTCATGGATACCTGACTGATGCATTCTGGGTAAACAACTTACATTCTGGACATGCTCTGAGTGCATCATGGATACACAATATGCATTTGGGTAAACTTACATTCTTGGTATGCTCCGCACGCATGATAAATATATGACTGATGCATTCTGGGTAAATGAGTCAGGGACAGAGGAGATGGTAACATTCAAACAACAAGAAACAGCAGAGGTAAGGCTTTTCTCTCGACGCCATCTTGCTGACTTTTCTTACGACGAGAAGCAGGAAGAAAAGAGAGTAAAGACAAGCCTGTAGCTCTGAGAAGTAGTCAAGCGCCTTAATTCAGGACGAAATGATCGGGGCGGGTCGTCTCTTCCTAGTTCCGCTAGTTCTGACGCCCGCCGCCTCATCAGAGAATCGACGCATAAATATTTACGAGTTCCGTGAGGGGGAATTCTGAGACGCAGACGCTCGGGCGCAGAGATCAGAAGGTTGATTTATATAACTGAGGCAATGCATAGAGAAACAGGGCCCTTCCCTCCCCTCCCTCCCTCCCTCCCTCCCTCCCTCCCTCCCTCCCTCCTCCCTCCTCCCTCCCTCCCTCCCTCTCCTCCCTCTCTCCCTGCGTGTACAGAAGGGGAACAAGTTCTCTCTGTCTGCTGCCTGTTTTTTTGAAGTTTGTTCGGAATGGCAGCCAGAACAAACGCAGACCGGTCGGAGCAGGTGGGTGGAGGAGAAGCGCCTCAGACACGGGCGCGGCACCTCTGTCATCCGGAGCGGTTTAACCGCCCCCGACGCGCCCGCCGTTTCCCGCTAACAGGGAACGCCGTCTCTTTCCTCGACGGCGGCGGCGGCGGCGGTGGGAAAACGGGGCGGGGCCTCTGTTCTCCCGCTCGACGCGAGCCCTCAGACACTCCGCTCTGATATTCGCATAAATAAATCACCGTTTAAAAAGGCCCGCGACGATCCCGTCTCTTCAGCCTGTACCACAGAGCCTGACGAGCGAGCACGCAGCAACGGGACCCGTCCGCAAACAAGACCGGCCATCCCAAATATGGAGTAACAGGGAGAGGGCAAGAAAAACTAGCTGAGAAGAACCTCATTAGCATGTGAATGCTTGCTAGCCCACAGGAAATGGATCGGATGGTCTCCGTACTGAGGCCTGGGCTGGGGAAGCACAGAATCCCCAGCCTTTGGGTGGTATGAATAATACACGCGGATCACTGAATAAAAGAGCGAAGGTCTGAGGAAGAGAGACAGAGAAAAACAGGAAAACAGAAAAAAAAAACATCTGAGAAAACCTGCGTAGTTGCCAAGATGTAGGAGGATGAGGAGGAGGAACGTGGGGGTGGTGGGACTGTGATTCCTCCTCCAGTGATGACACACGTTGCAGTTTCAACACCGTCCACACGGGGCAGTGCTGACACACATCCGCAACTTTGGTACTTTTGGGTTGCGAGGTTACGCAATATCATCAAGACACCAGTACACCTTTACTGCAGGAGCATGGTAAATCCAACAATGAAACCAAAGGCTGTACAAGTCACCCTTTACCACTATTGTTGGCATATTCCCGCTTCTGCAACACAGTCTGTGTAAAGCTATCCAACCCCTCTCCCTTCCTCCAAGTAATGACTGGTCGCTCAGAAGGATTTGGAGAGAGAGAGAGATAGAGAGAGAGAGAAAGAGATGTCCGTGGAGTGAAGGATAGACACGGTGCCCGGTGAATACCGCCGATGACCTGCCATTACTGGGGAGACACGAGCCGCTCGACGGCAGAGCCGCAGAGAACGGGCAGGCAGGCAGAGGAAGAGGGCCGTCGGCCCACAGAAACAACAGAAGAGCAGAAAGAAAGAGCAAACCCCTCTTAGGAGGTGAAGAGAAGAGAGGGATGGGTTAGACAGCGGGGAGGTGACCGGCGAACGCACCGCGCGGTGCTCCTTCGCAACGTCCGCCACGGTGCAAAGCCAACGGACAACACAGGAGAAAGGGAGAAAGAGCGGCTGCGAAACAGAGGGCATGCTGGGAACCCTCTCAGGGCGGAGGCAGAGACGCGGGGGTGTTTCAGTCGTCTGGGCAGCCGCGTCATCGTCTCGGCCTTGCGAGTCACGCCCAAGCGATCGTCGTCCCCGCCGGGGTCTGCGTCTCCGGGGCACCGCGTCGGGCCGGCAGGACCGGAGAGAGGCGACGGAAACGCCGCAGAACGCCGCGGTGGCCTTCTAGAGCGCCCTCCCACAGTCTATGGTGCACTCATGCACGTTCCGGCCAAACAGGGTTCCGGGTTCCGCACAATAGCCGCGAAAGTTCCGGAACTTTCCTTATCGCAACGGAAACGTAAAGAAGCGATCTCTCTTGTTGCTCGGATGGGCGATGCGTGACTGGGGCTGGGGCTTCTGGGAGATGCACCCGAGGCCACAGCCCTGGTGGTGAAGCCCTGGTGGTGAAGCCCGTGGGCTCACGGGCGGTGTCTCAAAGGCCCGGAGGCGGCGGGAGGCTGAGCTGAGCTACTTCGACAGAACAGCGCTGAGCAGGAATACAGTAAAAAAACCCCCCCGCTACTTCTGCCGTTCCAGTCTCGTTTTATTTTATCCAAGAACTATTTTTCTGAGTACCTTTCAGATATTGAAAAAACAAGTTCACATTGTGGGGGAAGGATACATTTGAAAAACTAAACTACATATTACGAGCACTTGAGAGCTATTCCATGGCAAACTGGCCCGTGCAACCTCGATTTCTACACACAAAAAAACCGTAGCATCCCACCCTCACTTAAATGAGTGCTTGATGAGTCTTTTACAACTTTTCAATATGTCTGACAACGTCAATTTTCTGCACGTCCCTTCAAAGTAAAAGTTGGAATTTTTTCTTCAAATGGGCATTTTGTAGTCATTTTTTGATAGCACAGATACCATTTTTAGTCCCACCACAATTGCCTTTTAATGATAACTTCCCATCTTTATACGTAAAGATGAGCCTACTAGTATCTGGCTCCGGGCGGAGTTTAATAATCGCAGCCTCGGATGATCGTTCAGAACATCTCAGATGAGAACAGGATCTTCCCATTTCACCTCGCCGACGGCGGTATCTGGCTCCGTTAACCCGCCATCTCAAGTCTTCGCTGTTGATTTCTTGCCAAAAGTTTACTGGCGAGGCGCATTCTGCTTTAAGGAGAAAAAAAAAAGATAAAAAAGGACTTATTGTTTTTATATGAGATATATTCCCCCGGTGTTCCGGTCAATAATGACTTGATATATCGGTGCCGGGCTTGCTATTTGCTCTGTTTTCTCCGTGTTTTCTCTGCCGGTGATTGAGCGGCGCTATTTTCACGCGCACAGAAAGGTGGTTAAAACCGGGAGGTTAAAGTCTGTTTGATCAAAGTTTATGTGAAATTTCCCGGGAGCGCCGGGGGAGCTGCTGTTGATGAACTGTAATAAAAAAAGAGTCATTTTGACGACGCGGCCCCCCCGGTGCCGTGACGGGGGATTTGGGTATGCGTCTGTTTGCTGGGAAGAGCAGCCATGCTCGCCGAAGATAAGTGAGCCGGTGGGGTGGGGAGGCGGGGGTGTTAGGGAGGAGGATTTCGTCATTGCGGTAGCCTGCTGTATATTGCAACTCGCGCACGGCTTTTCATCGAAACATTTAGCCTTCTATTTTTGACCATTCCCAACTCCCTTAACTACAATTTGCGAGAAAAAATCATTTCATTTTGTCATTTATAAAATTTGTGATGCACCAATTTGATGCGGGAATACAGGTGAATTATAAACAAAGGGATGCATGTAAAACGGATTGTATGTCCGTAAATACTGTATATGCACAGGTACATGTAACATGTTGACCATATAATGAATGATTAAGAACGCAAAGTTATATTTCATGAAGTGGAAAATAACTGCACTTCTGTGATCTAGATAAACTAGAATATAAAAATGAAAAATATGCAAAAATCTGAAGAGAAAACATAAAAATCATTAAATACACATATTTTCTGAAACATAAATGTTTCTAAGCCAGTGATATTCCATGACTGCGGTTCATTGCTATAAAATGCTAACATAATGCTTTGAAATGTGGTCTACTCCTGAATGTATATATATACACGTCATATAATATACATTTCCAAATGTATGTGGACACCTGCACATCACACTCATATGCACCTGTTGAACATCTCACTCCTAAACCCTTGGTAGTAATACGGAGTTGGACCCCCCTTTGCTTCTGTAACAGCCAGCTCTCTTCTGAAAGGCTTTCCAGTATACTTTGGAACAGGGCTGCGGGGATTTGCTTCCATTCAGCCACAAGAGCATTAGTGAGGCTGGGCACTGATGTTGGGCATAAGGCCTGGCTCGCAGTTGGCAATTTCATGGGTTAGAGGTCAGGGCTCTGAGCAGGCAAGTCAAGTACTTCCCACCAAACTCAGCAAACCATTTCTTTGTGGACCCTGCTTTGTGCATGGGGGCATTGTCATGCGGAAACAGGAAAGGGCCTTCCCCAAACTGTTGCCCAAATGTTGGAAGTGCACAATTCTCCAGAATGTCATTGTATGCTGTAGCATTAAGATCACCCTTCACTGGGACTAAGGGGCCTAGCCCAAGCCATGAAAAGCAGCCACAGGCCATTATTCGTCCTCCACCAAACTTTACAGTTGGCAATATTCGGGCCAGTACAGTTGACACTATGCATTCCACAAAACCGAGATTCGTCCATCAGACTGCCAGATAGTGACGTGTGATTCTTCACTCCAGAGAACCCGTTTCCACTGCTCCAGAGTCCAACGCCAGTGTGCTTTACACCACTCCAGCCGACACTAGGCATTGCGCATGGTGATCTCAGGCTTGTGTACAGCCTCTCAGCCATGAAACCCATTTCACAAAGCACTTGAGGAATAGTTCTTGTGCTGATATTGTTTCTAGGGGTAGTTTGGAAGTCAGTAGTGAGTGTTGCAACCGAGGACAGGTGATTTTTACGTGCTACATGCTTTAGCACTCGGCGGTCCCGTTCTGTGAGCTTGTGTGGCCTAACGCTTTGCGACTGAGCTGTTGTTGATCCTGTACGTTTCCACTTCTCAATAACAGCACTTACAGTTGACTGGGGCATCTCTACCAGGGCATAAATTTGATGAACTGACTTGTTGGAAAGGTGGCATCCTATAACAGTGCCATGTTGAAAGTCACTGAGCTCTTCAGTACAACCCATTTTACTGCCAATGTTCATCAGTGGAGATTGCATGGCTGTATGCTTGATTTCATGCACCCATTAGCAATGGGTGTGGCTGAAATAGCCGTAACCAGTAATTACAATGGGGGTCCACATACTTTTGGAAATTTCCAAAAATTATTTCTTTATTTGACTTGGTAATCCACAATTTTAGATTTGTAATTAAACAATTCACATGTGGTTACAGTACAGATTGTCAACTTTTATTAAAGGGTATTTCTATTCATTTTGGCCTTAACCATGAGGAAGTCATAGCACTTTTTATACATAGCGCCTCACTTCAGGGCACCATTATGATTGGGACAAATGGCATCACAGGCGTTTGTGCTTAATCAGGTGTGTTCAATTGCTTCCTTAGGTCAAGTATGAGACAGCTTCTGACACCTAGTGTTGATTCTAGCCTTTCGATTGCCTTTGGAGTCTGTTACTGCCGTTTGTCAACATGAGGACCAGAGTTGTGCCAATAAAAGTCAAGGAAGCGATTATTAGGCTGAGAAATAAGAAGAAACAGTCAGAGACAATGGGCCAAACCTTTGGCATACCAAAATCAACTGTTTGGAACATCACTGATAAGAAAGAGGGCACTGGCAAGCTCAGCAATCACAAACGGCTGGGAAGGCCCAGAAAGACGTTGTAAACGGTGCAGCTTTGATCACTTGGTCCGGTGCTGTTCAATTTGTCACCAACCTCATTCCTTTTTGGTTATTTTTCTACCTCCAACTGGAACGGCAAATCCCAATCCCACGTGGCATCGCTCATCACAAGCTCCACGGTCCGTTTCGCAGACGGGCACGCGCCCTCCCCAAAACGAGGGGCGTCGGCCCGTCGGCCGCCGGTTCCCATCCCACCGCGGGTGGCGAGGCGAGGTCGCACAGGCAGAGGAAGAGTCGGAGGAAGACTCCTCACGCTCAGCTGAACAGACAAACTCACTGCAGCCTGATCGAGCTGTTTGTCATTGTTATGTTATTTTAAGATGGAAACATGCCCCACCCTCAAACAACCACCACCAGAAGAACATGACTACTTGGGCAACTAAAGTAGATCTGAAACACTTAAATCTGTGTGCTCAATCTCTGTGCACTACTCTGGGTCTTGATTGGACAAAACCTGAGAAATGCATGATAGAAATGTTTTTGTGAAATGCAAAATGTTTCCAAGTGATTTCAGCGTGTTGGAAAAAATGAATGAATATGTAGAGAATGAGTAAAAAGGGAACATTAACACTAAGAGAATCAAATGACTGCTCAAAGCATTTTAAAACATCTGCCACAATGGAATCTGGCAATAACAAAGGTTTACAATGTCACAATCCCACTGGCTGGCTAAACTAGGGTCCTCTCAGACACTCTGCCACATGTTCCTGGAAGTTCCAAAATAGAAAAACTGCTCAATACATAAGCAGGCAGGCACATGCAGTGAAAAACAGAATATTTGGTGTTTCTTACTCACATGCACACTCACACATGCACACACATATGCAAGTGCACACACGCACACACAATCACACACATACGCATGCACTCGCTCACTCACACACACACACACAAATGTGCACACACACACACCACTCACTCACTCACACACACAAACACACAAAACTCACACACATCCTAATCATACACACACACTCACTCACCCACACATTCACATTCACGCATACATGTGCACACAAATACACACTCACCCACTCGCTCACTCACAGACACACACACACACACATGATTACTGGTATAGTTTCAAGCTGGAATAATAGGGCAGGTCCTTAAGTTTTTTAATAAGAGTAAAATGAAACAGTAACCACCAAGGGGCCAGCTGGGTTAATCCCTTCAATATTACTCAAAAAATAGAGGAAAGGATGTGTGTGTGTGTGTCCGTACATGAGTGTGTCTATGTGTGTGTGCGCATGAGTGTGTCTATGTGTGTGTATGCATGCATGTGTGTGTATGCGTGTGTGTGTGCATCTGTGTGTGTGTGTCCGTGTGTGTGTGCATGAGTGTGTCTGTGTCTATGTGTATGTGTGCATGTGTGTCTATGTGTGTGTGTGCATCTGTGTGTGCATGCACGTGTGTGTCTGTGTGTGTGTCTGCATGTGCGTCTATGTGTGTGTGTCTATGTGTGTGTGTGCATCTGTGTGTGTATGCACGTGTGTGTCTGCATGTGCGTCTATGTGTGTGTGTCTATGTGTGTGTGTGTCTATGTGTTTGTGAATGGAAATTACAACAAAGATAATAAAAATAGAGCAAACCGATTATTGTTGGTTTCAGAATTGTTCTTTGTGCACACACAGACACTGCCTCTGCCTGGCACTCCTTAGAGCACATTAACACCCATTTGTGTTCTGCATCTCCAAACTGGAATCAACAGAGGAAACGACCGAATCTGAGCAATAACCTTTCTTCCTGCCGCAAAGCAGTGGGAGTGACGGACAGATGGTAAAAACTGTTGGCAGTAATGTGAGCACGAGTATTTGTGTGCTAACCATTTAATTACCTCAGCTGCTCGATAAGCTACACGCACAAGTCTAAACGAGGACGCTGCTCTGTCTGCAAGGGGAGGTCCTGCGGCAGCACCGCAGATCTTCCAACACGCCAATTTTTGGGAAAAAGACAAAAAAAATCATTAATATCTCAATCTGCGTAAATACTGTTAAACTTGAATTCTATTCTTTTTTTTAAAAAAACTTTTGTTAATTTCTCACAATGGCTGGAAAGGGAACGAGAGGTAAATGAATCCACAGCAACATTGTGTCTCGCGGTACCAAACTGGGGACAGCTAATAAAAAAACGAAGAACTGCTCCCTCCGCCCTCCCTGTGATATCCTTCAAATATCAAAGTGTGACAGGGGGGTTATTGGTGGCAAAAAAAAAAACCCCAGACAGGCGGCACGCAGAGAAGCTCATTTTAATTTACCGCGTGACCCGGGAGTCAGACCGAGAGAGACCGAGTTCACATCCGCGATTATTGCTGCGCGCAGCGCAATCAGCATACGCAAGTCAGCTGGGCGGCGTGCTAACCGGGTCGAGAGAAAGAAAAAAACAAAACGCAACTGCAATGAGTAATTATGAAAACATAAAAAAACAACTTCTTCAATCAATCAATCTATCGATTTTTATTTGTATAGCGCTTTTAACAAAGGAGCTTTGTCACAAAGCAGCTTTACAGAGAACCGGCCCCCAAAGAGTAAGCCCAGGGCAACAGTGGCAAGGAAAAACTCCCTGACTGATAGCAGGAAGAAACCTTGAGCAGAACCGGGGGAACCCATCTGCGCGGGCAGGCACCGGTACATACACACTTCATACATGCACACACACTTCTTCAAGCAAGCACCCAAGCACTTTAACCTCTGCCTTCGCGCCCCAGGAAACCCCACTGCAAGTGTTTCGTCTGCTTACGGTATCTTCTACAGTTCAACCGGATTACCGCTGTCCAGCACATTCATAATACCTCCTCACTTCCTGGATGCAACTGAAAGGCAATGATAACGACAGTCAAACGCTGTCTTTAAATAAACCTGCAGAGAGGGAAACAGTAGCTGCTGCTGAAAATGATATTTCCTGCCAATGCAGAGTTGAAGTGGGGGGATTAATTATGATATAACCCGCCATCCCTCTGGTCTCTCCTCTCTGTGATATTAATGACGATATGCATGCATATTTGAGCGCCTGTGAGGACATGTGCCTGCGTATGCGTCTGCATGCGCATGGAGCGGTTTTGCTGCTTGCGCAAGCACACCCGCATGTATTCGTATGCGTGCGTGTGCGAGGGGGATTGACGAGCACGCGTGTGGACGTTCATCTGCAGCTCCGCCCGTAATTCAATCTGCGTGCGTGAAGCCCGTACGCAGATGTATGTGAGCTACCTGTGTGTGTGTATGTGAGCTACCTGTGTGTGTGTGTGTGAGCTACCTGTGTGTGTATGTGAGATACCTGTGTGTGTGTGTGAGATACCTATGTGTGTGTGTATGTGGGATACCTATGTGTGTGTGTGAGCTACCTGTGTGTGTGTGTGTGAGCTACCTGTGTGTGTGTATGTGAGCTACCTGGGTGTGTGTGAGAGCTACCTGTGTGTGTATGTGGGCTACCTGTGTGTGTGTGTGTGTGAGATACCTGTGTGTGTGTGTATGTGAGCTACCTGTGTGTGTGTATGTGGGCTACGTGTGTGAGCTACCTGTGTGTATGTGTGTGGGCTACCTGTGTGTATGTGTGTTGGCTACCTGTGTGTGTGTGTGTATGTGGGCTACCTGTGTGTGTGTGTGTGTGTGTGAGCTACCTGTGTGTGTGTGTGGGCTACCTGTGTGTGTATGTGAGATACCTGTGTGTGTGAGCTACCTGTGTGTGTGTGTGAGATACCTGTGTGTGTATGCGAGATACCTGTGTGTGTGTGTGTTTGAGCTACCTGTGTATGTGTGTGGGCTACCTGTGTGTGTATGTGAGATACCTGTGTGTGTGAGCTACCTGTGTGTGAGCTACCTGTGTGTGTGTGTGAGATACCTGTGTGTGTGTGAGCGCATGCGTGTGTGTGTGAGCTACCTGTGTGTGTGTGTGAGATACCTGTGTGTGTATGCGAGATACCTGTGTGTGTGTGTGAGCTACCTGTGTGTGTGTGAGATACCTGTGTGTGTGTGAGCGCATGCGTGTGTGTGTGAGCTACCTGTGTGTGTGTATGTGAGCTACCTGGGTGTGTGTGAGCGCATGTGTGTGTGTGTGAGCTACCTGTGTGTGTGTATGTGAGCTACCTGGGTGTGTGGGAGCGCATGCGTGTGTGTGAGAGCTACCTGTGTGCATGCGTGTGTGTGCGCGTGTTCCAGTCGGCATACATGTCTGTGTGAACGTGCATGCGCATGAGTCAGAAATCCCAGCTGAGCGTTAGACAAACAGAGATCAGGCTGGTTATTGTAAACTCTCACCTGCGGTCCCCAAGCAGACCTCCCGCCTCCGCCCAGTCACCCGGGCAACAGCATCACCGCAGCAGGCATTATGGGAAGCCCGGCAGCCGGCCGGAAAAAAGGAAATTAAAAGAGGATTAAGGCTGCCTGACACTTTACAGGGACCCGCAGTGGCCCCTGCTCTTCTTTACTGTTACACTGTGTGTGTGCATGTGTGTGTGTGCGTGTGTGTGTGTGTGTGAGAGAGTTTGTGTGAGTGTGCATGTGTGAGCGTGTGTGTGTGTGAAGTGTGTGTGTATGTGCGTGTGTGTGTATGCATGTGCGTGTGAGTGTGTCTGAATATGTGTGTGTGAGTGTGCATGTGTGTATGTGTGTTTGTGAGTGTGTCTGAATATGTGCGTGTGTGTGTGAGCGTGTGTGTCTGTGTGTGTGCGTCTGAATATGTGTGTGTGTGTATGTGTGTGTGTGTTTGTGTGCGTGTATGCTTATGCGTGTGAGAGTGTGTGTGTGTCTGAATGTGTGTGTGTGTGTGTGTGTGTGTGTGTGTGTGTGAGCGTGTGAGTGTGTATATGCATGTGAGTGTGTGTATGGATGTGCGTGATAGTGTGTGTAAATGTGTGTGTGTATGTGTGTGCGTGTATAGTATATGTGGATGTGTGTGAGTATGCATGTGTGTGCGTGTGTGTGTGTGTGAGCGCGTTTATGTGTGCGTGTATGTACGCATGTGTGTGTGTGCGTGTGTGTGCGTGTATATGTGTGTGTGTATGCGGGTGAGCATATGTGTTGCCGTCTTACACACTTGCTATTGTCTTACACGAAGGCCAAATTTGACCATCCCTGCTATGTGTTAGCTGATGCCTCCATCAGAAGCTTACTTGCCATTGGTGTTGCCAGCCATTGTTGGGACCACACAAGCGGGTGAGCACGCCGCTGCATACGCAGAACCAGCATCTCAGAGCCTGACAATCACATTCCGTCAATTAACCTCTATTCTGAGTGCAGCTCTGGGGAAAGGAACGTTCACAGGAGGACTGTGGATGTCCTTGCACGGTTGCTCTTTAGACTGACAGCCACTGCCTCCGCACTCTTTTTTTCGTCGGGAAGAGTCAAGGTTGTTTTTCTTGGCTCTCCCACCACCACCGTTCTGCCTCATTCCTGTCTGGCCCCAAACCCCTTTGATATAGTCTTTCCTTTGTCGATTCTGCCAAAACAGGCTCCATCTTTATTTATAATATTTTCTGCCAAAACAGCCTCCATCTTTATTTATAATATTCTGTGACAGACATGGAAAACGATATCCCAGCAGCCCACTCCCTGGACCCGCGTGAAGGTGCACGATGAGTCACTCAGTTCACTTTTAAAACCCCAGCAGACACATAATATCCCTCTTCATAATTTCAGGAATTGATTGAAAAAAGGTTTACAAACACAGACACACTTCACACTCACACACAGACATACACTCCCACACACACACACACACACACATGCATACTCACACGCACACACAAACAGAATGCAGAGACACATGCAGGCTCTTGCACTAGTTAGGGGCAGTTACAGTGTGTATGCATGTGTGTATGTTGTATGTATGTGTGTGTATGTGCGTGTGAGAGAGTGTGTGTGTCTATGTTTGTGCGCATGTATGTACGTGTGTGTGTGCACGTGAGAGATGTGTGTATGTGTGTGTGTGTGTGTGTGTGTGTGTGTGTGTGTGAGACAGAGAGAGAGTGTATGCATGTGTGTATGTGTGCGTGTGTGAGTGTGTAAATGTGTGCATATGTGTGTGTGTGTGCGTGTGAGAGTGTGTGTCTATGTTTGTGCGTATGTATGTACGTGTGCGTGTGTGCGTGCGTGAGAGAGATGTGTGTGTGTGTGTGTGTGTGTATGTGTAAATGTGTGTATATGTGTGTGTGTGTGTGTGTGTGTGTGTGTGTGTGTGTGTTGGGGGGTCTTACCCCTCAGGGGAATCCGCCCCCGGCAGGGGGGGCAGCAGCATCATCAGTTACCCCGGTGCAGAGCGCGCGCCGCTCGCTGGGTTTCTGGAGCTAAATGGAGCTGTCAGCTCCTGTCTGCGCGATTCCCGCCGTCACGGAGGCAGCCGGCGATGCCGCCTGACGGCGCTCGGCCCGCCGCTCCTCGGAGGCCGCCGCCCCGCGTTTCCCCGCCCATTCATCAGCCGGCCGCACCCCCGAGCCGCCCGCACGCTTGGCTCGGCGCCGCCGGGAAGCCGGATCACCTTCCAAAACACCGCCGCAGACGACCCGCGAATCAGCGCGAGGTCCGCACCCCGGCCCAACCCCGGCCCAACCCCGCCACCCTTACCTCTGTCCCCTCCCCCCCCCCGCCCTCCACCCTACACCCTCCACCCCTCCAATTCTGGGGCTGGGCCAGGATGACCAAACCCCATCTGGAAAGGCCTGCACATTACAGCCTACCTGCTATACCAGGGCTCGCCTATACAAAAACACAGAGAACCCACACATTGCAGTCCACCTGCTATACCAGAGCTTGCCTATACAAAAACACAGAGAACCCACACATTGCAGTCCAGCTGCTATACCAGGGCTCTCCTATACAAAAACACAAAGACCCAGCACATTACAGTCTACCTGCTATACCAGGGCTCGCCTATACAAAAACACAGAGAACCCACACATTGCAGTCCACCTGCTATACCAGAGCTTGCCTATACAAAAACACAGAGTACCCAGCACATTACAGTCTACTTGCTATACCAGAGCTCACCTATACAAAAACACAGAGAACCCACACATTACAGTCCACCTGCTATACCAGGGCTCGCCTATACAAAAACACAGAGTACCCAGCACATTACAGTCTACCTGCTATACCAGGGCTCGCCTATACAAAAACACAGAGAACCCACACATTACAGTCTACCTGCTATACCAGGGCTCGCCTATACAAAAACACAGAGAACCCACACATTACAGTCTACCTGCTATACCAGGGCTCGCCTATACAAAAACACAGAGAACCCAGCACATTACAGTCTACCTGCTATACCGAGGCTCGCCTATACAAAAACACAGAGACCCCAGCACATTAGTCTACCTGCTATACCAGGGCTCACCTATACAAAAACACAGACAACCCAGCACATTACAGTCTACCTGCTATACCAGGACTCTCCTATACAAGAACACAGAGAACCCACACATTACAGTCTACCTGCTATACCAGGGCTCACCTATACAAAAACACAGAGAACCTTTGGGAGGTCTGTGTGTGCAACAGGGAACAGGGAGCTCTCTCTGAGCCTTCGGGGATGCGAGTGGGTGTTGGTGGGGGGCAGAGAGGTGGCCGAAAACTAGAAGGTGGGAGGACATGGGGGGGGGGGGGTTTATGGACGCTGACTGAAAAAAAGACAACACAAAGACAAGAAACATCCCTGGCAGTGCTGCAACACAATAAATTAATTTAAGTAAAGTGGACGGATGGCTGTGAAACAGCAGGAGATTAAGTTTTCAGTGCTCAAGTGTTTATTTGTGCTTAAAGCCGAGTCGCTTAGGAGGCGGATATAACGCTAAGAGCCTTTAGCGCAGACCACGTCCCTCAGACACCGAAAAACCCCACCCCTGGTTTGGGTCCAGCACCCCCCCCCCCCAATCCCCAAAAAAACACGGCTTTCAAAACATTTTCCATCCCTTTGCACTGTCCCTGTCCGAATGTTAAATTATACATTAAATACCATTTTGAGATATTAACCTACTTTATTGAATAAGTCGATGAATTATTTGGGTTTGAGAGCATCTTGGCTTCCAGTACTGCCCAGCTGTCATAAACGAGCCGCAGCCCAAATAATCAAAAGCTGTTCCTTCACGCGCTGGGACTTGCTTGGAAGCTACTCTGAGGGAAAAACGCTTCTTTTATACATCAAACAGAATCTCGCCTGGTTAAAATTAAATCAGGTATTTAACAGAAAAGCTCATCGTGTAATCTAGGTAATAATATAATGAAGCTTTGCGGTCGATAGCCTTTGTTAAAATAATAAATTAGGCAACGACGCATTGCGGTGTGTCTTTCATCCCAGCCCCGCGAACAGCCTGATTTTCCTCGCGGACCCGCTGGTGAGAACGCGCAATATCAAAGGCCCAGCACATAACTGGCACGGCTTTCGCACCGTCGGATCTAGCAGTCATAACCTCCTGTTTCGGGGATAAGCCGCAATTGCATCCGCGGGGGATCTTTAAACAGAAAAACAAGCGTGGAAAAAAAAGTAATACCCATTGAGCTGGAAGCGGTGAGAAGCGGGAGGCTTGGGTGAGCTTCAGCGCGAGCGGAGATGGCATTCTTCCCACCTGCGATGGCATTCGAGCGCGAGATGAGGAGTCAACGAGGGGCCGTTACGTAAACCAACGCCTGTGCTTAATTAAGCACGAGCTATGCGAACTATTCACCCGATATTTTACACTTTATATATCGGCCAAAACGAGGGAGCATACGTTTTATTTTTAAAAACCTGAAGTCTCGAAGGCAAAAGCAGAAATAATTGCCCCTTTTTTTCGTTTAAAAACGAACCCCTTGGCATGGAGTCATTTTAAAAATAAATATGATTTGCTTTGCAGAATTAATTTCAGAGCATTTTTTTTTCAGTTGTAACATTCTTCTCTTGTAACCTTGGTCAACGTGACTTAGCCGGAGGAGGTCACTGTACGGCCAACAGGTCCAAAAGAAACGTTAAGATTTGATTTAGCCTACGTGTCTTCTGTAACACCGGATCTTAAAATAGTTTTCACAGGCGAATAAACGGGAGCAAAGACGATGCCAGCAGAGGCCGCAAGTCTACTATTCATATTTGACTAATGATGCCGTAAGAAACTACTCTACAAAATATAAAACCAGGCATGGCATTCCCTATAAACAAGTAACTTCCAAATTATATATAGTATGATATAGTACACTGCTTAGGCGTGAGCTGATATTAGCAAAAATAAAGGAGGCTGTGTTCTAAATTAACAACCTCGTTAAGGTGAAGAACGCAGAAGGAGGAGGCCCGTGAATCTGTACTTCTGACCAGCAGGAAGTGGACAAACATCTGGGAGAACGCTCAGCACTGGTCATCGGCACCTGAACGTGTCGCACGCTTTTTAAAAGGCCAACAGTAACAGTATGAAACCGCAAGGGCCAGGTGAAGGCATAGGTGACATGGGTGGATGCCTGGAGTTCTTGAAGTGGGGGGGGGGTTGCCAGTCAAAGGGAATCCACATGTTGCTTCCATGACAGTCTGCGGCAACACCCCCCCCCCCATTCTGCGATTGCTATCCCCCCCCTTGCCAGCACAACCGCTGGTCCACACCCTTCCTGTAGGGCAGCGAGGGTATAAGACCCGAGCCACACCTGTAAAAATGGAATGTCCATTGTCAGGGCTGAACTGGAGATAAAAATCAAACGTTGTGTTCTTCATTTAGGTTTTCAGTCTCTTTGATTCTGTTTTTTTATTTCTTTTTAAAGAGATATTCACTGGTTCAATTGAACCGGCGTTCAACGGGACTAGAGATTCACTAAGATGAACCCTACGAAATGCAAGGTCTTTGACTTTCCCCGGAATCTCTGGAAGGTCAGTGGTTAGGTGAGGTGAGGGAAACGGAAACACACCTGTCTGGGTCACCAGAGGCAGATACACACAAGCACTGCCACACTCTACGGAGCAAAGACACATGCACGCACACACACACACACACACACTCACACACACACACAAGCACACACCTTCATGTTAATATCCACACAAACCCAACCAGCAGGAACACAACAGAAGCACCATTTTGAAACTCGGACGCAGCCCGACTTCTGCATCGCCCTCCAGCGCCACGGCACAAAATGGAGACGCGAGAAGACATGACATCATTGCGCGGGCGCGGGTACAGCGGGGGCAAGAGCGAAACCAACAAGCCAGAAAGCAGACTTCTTTTTACTTTCTCTCTCCCTCTCTCTCTCTCACCCTCTCTCTCTCTCTCTCTCTCTCTCTCTCTCTCTCTCTCTCTCTCCCTCTCTCCCTCTCTCACCCTCTCTCTCTCCCTTCTCTGCAATCCATCAGAGTTGATAGAGCTAATCCCCTTTCTTATATAAATAGCTGGCGGTGGGAGTGGGGGGGGGGAGGCCGCGTGCCGCTCCCGCCCGTCTGTCCCCGGAACGGCGGCCAGGACGGGCGGAGTGTTGGCCGGGCGCGCGGGACTGCCTGGGGCCCGCCGCCGCGCCGCCGCGCCGCCGCCAGTACAGATGGAGGGCAGAACCGGGCAGTGCCAGCTTGTCAGCCGGATTAAAACGACTCATTTATTCGCTGAAGAATCTCGCAAAGCGACTGGGCGGGTGGAGGATGGGGTGTGGGGGTGGGGGGGGGGAGGAAAGGTGTGGGCGATACGGGGTAGAGAGGCGAAAGGAGGGGAGGGGGAGTGGGTTTGGGTGGGGGGTGGGGGGGGTGGAAGGTGTGGGCGATACGGGGTAGAGAGGGGAGGGGGAGTGGGTTTGGGTGGGGGGGGGTTGGGATGAGGGATTTCTAAACTAACGCCCCCCCCCCCCCCCCCCCCCCCACCCGAAGCCGGCCCGCTCCTCAGGTTCTTGCTCTCGGCCCCTCGGCCCGGGGCCTCCGCGTGGCGGGGTCTGCCAGAAGCCATTACGGCGGTGTGCGGAAGCGGGCCGGCGGGGCGCCGCACCCCCGCGCTCCGGGTGACAGATTGCAGCCCGGCGCCGGGCAGCGGAGGAAGCCGATTGGCTGGGACGGCCAGGAAGCGTGTGCTGAGGGAGGGGCTGGGGGGGGTGAGGAGGAGGAGTGGGGGGGGGGGGGGGGAGAAGATGACAAGCACTGGCTGCGTGACCTTTTGCACCGGCTGAATTACTTTAAGATGCCCCCCCCCCCCCCCCACCCCCTCGCTCAGAATCCCAGACTTAAGTCTTATCCTGGCAGCGGGGGCCACCGTGGTGTGGGCAGCCTGTACACAGATGCCAGGGCGAGGGTCAGGGAGGGGTCTCGCCCCCGCCCCGCCCACCAGGGGCCCCCGGCTGACCTTTTCGGACCGGCGCCGTCCCGCGGGGGGAAGCTGGTGAGGACGGGATGGGGGCAGAAGAAGGGGCGGGGTGCGGGGGCGCTTTTTGGAAAGAGGACCGTGATGCCCCGTGCCTTGTGCCCTGCAGTGAGGGGGCAGCTGCTGTGGCGTTTGGGGGGCGCTTTTAAAAAGCTCAGATGCCAACTGCAGCGACTCTCACTCCCGCCCGACCCGCCAAAGTGCACGTGCGCACACGCCCACCTCCACCACCGTCATCCTCCCAGTGTGACCTCTGTCTGAACCTATTAACGTTATTTAAAAGCTAAAAACGTCGATATCGCTGGTCTTCTTGTTAAAAGCCTTTGATAAGTACCAGTTGGGACAAAGTGTTCGACAGCAGATACAGAAGAAACAAGAAGCTGCTGGTTAGGCTATTTCCTGGTCTGGTAAAATTTGAACGCATTATGCAGTATACAGTATGCAGGTGTTAGTTCTTACCATACGAGCAGAACATTTGTGTCAGCGTAGAAGCGTAGGAGAACTCTCTTGTTTACAAGCCACTGCAATATTTCTGCCCAAACCTTGCAGCTTTTAACAGTGACTGCAGATATCAAGCATACTTTTACTCATGCTCCAGGTAACCCTCTGGTGCGGCAATCACAGAACCAAAGAGCGGTTAACACCGTTAACGTTACCGAGCGAATTACATTTTGTATTTGCCATTTCACGTACTTGCTCAACAGAGTAATTTCGCAGCTGAGCAAATGCACGTTAAAAACACGTTAAAAACATGCTAAAAACATGCTAAAAACACGTTAAAAACACGCGTAGCGGCCGCCTCACTGTTTCCAGGTGAGAGTCGAAAGCCCGGACACACGTGGCTGCTTTGACCTTCAGTCAGGTGCTCTGACCTCCAAAACTGGGCGCGATTTAACTGAAAGAACACAGGTGATGACAGGCCCCCCGAACAGGTAAGCCAGAGACGGTTATAAATACTGCTATTCTGGGAAATAAAAAAAGGGGTCGTTTCACCAGTCCGCTCCTCAGAAAGACAGAGCGGATGTATATAAATATGTGTACCTGCATTATTTTCTAATGGCCAGATCAGTCAACACCGGAATCCTTCCACCGTCTGGATCCCAGTTCCTCGTGTCACAACCAGGCCAAGAGGAAGGAGGGAGGGAGGGAGGGAGGGAGGGAGGAGAGCGGGGTACAGACACTGGAAGGGCTTTATCGGGTCTAATTACTCCCGATAGCTGTAATTTACAGGTTGGCAGCGGGGGGAAATGGGCAAGATTCACACTTCCGCGGGTCAGCATCTGTCGCCATTACTGAGCGCGGGTCCCGGCGACGGCCGGGCGGCGAGCGGGAGGGAGCGGTAAACAACAAACCGCGTGTGACAGATTAGCCCCGCGCGCTAAAGGACCTTCCACTGACACATCATCCCTCTCACTCCGTGAGCGCGCTTCTGAGCAGCTGTCATCAGTGGAGCGGGGGCGTGTGTGTGTGTGTGTGTGAGTGTGTGTGTGTGTGTGTGGGAGTGGTGTGTGTGTGTGGGCGTGTATGGTGTGTGTGAGTGTGTGTGTGTGTGTGTGTGTGTGTGTGTGTGTGTGTGGGAGTGTGTGTGTGTGTGTGTGTATGTGTATGGTGTGTCTGAGTGTGTGTGAGTGTGTGTGCTTGTGAATGTGTGTGCGTGTGTGAGTGTGTGGTATGTGAGTGTGTGTGTGTGTGTGTGTGTGTGTGTGTGCGAGCATGTGCGTGTGGGTGTGTGTGGATGCATGAGTGTGTGTGTGTGGGAGTGTGCGTGTGTGTGTGTGGTATGTGAGTGTATGTGTGTGTGCGTGTGTGTGTGTGAGTGTGTGGATGTGAGTGTGTGTGTGGTGTGTGTGCGTGTATGGTGTGCGGTATGTGCGCGTGTGTGTCTGCGTTTGTTCCACTTCCAGAAAGAGGGGGACGGATGGAGGGAGGGAGCAGGAAGTGACCTCTTTAAACAGCCGGCCTCCTTCCTCTTTAAAGAACAGAAACCAGGGCGAGTTCATCTCCAGACGCACTTTATAACACGGCTTATTTATTTATTTCTGCTGACTTCAGTAACTGCAGTCGGTTTTTCTCTATTTAGGTCCTGCGTTACAAATTGCAGGCGTCTCGCTGATGCGGAGGTTTTAGTTCCATTTTTGTCGGCGTGTGTGGCGGAGGAGGCCACGGGGGTGTGGGGGGGGGGGGGGGGGGGGGGGGGGGGGGGGAGCGCGCACGCGCTCCAGTGCTAACGCTAACCGAAAAAGCTCCCCGTCCCGGGTAGAACCACCCGAGGTGACACGGCGGAAAGGAGTGGGGGACTAAACTCTGTGCGAGGGGAGGGGTGGGGGGGGCGGGGGTTGGACCCCATGCAGACCTTCCATAAGACGCAGAAGCACCTCGTGGTTGAGGGCAGGGCCAGCAGGGACGGTGGAGCCCCAGTAGCTTTTCGGGGGGCTGTGATGCTTCACGTGCTGGGTCTTCATCCGATGGACTCGGGCAGACGACGCTCCTGTAGAGGGGTTAAGGTTGGAGTTGGGGTTAGGTTTGGGATTGGGATTAGGGGTAGGGTTGAGTTTTGGGTTGGGGTTAGGGTTAGAGTTGAGGTTGGGGTTGGGTTAGTGTTGGGGTTGGGGTTAGGGTTAGGGTTAGGGTTAGGGTTAGGGTTGGAGTTGGGGTTAGGGTTAGAGTTGAGGTTGGGGTTGGGGTTAGGGTTAGGGTTAGGTTGGGGTTAGGGTTAGGGTCCTTCCAGGATTAAAAAGGACACCACTAATATGGTAATGAAGCGCTGACAAATAAGGTTGCTAGATGCCTGGTTTTTGATACCTGAATGTCCAGTTTTCAAATTATTTGTCCAGGTCCGGTTAGTGGTCCCGACAGGACAACATAAATGACGAGCAACCCCCTTGTCCACAAACGGTTCCCATAGCGTGTGTGGATGCATGTGCGCGTGGATGGTCCGGTTTCAGCAAGTTCTAAATCTGGCAACCCAACTGACGAACCAATGGAGTTCACGTTAGAAATCCTCAGTTTTGTTTAAATGAATCAGCCCCGAGCATGTCCTTGTATAGAGGAGTCTCACCCACGAGGGGACGACACTAACCATTTTCAGCAGAAAAAACCCACCATTCGAAAAGCGACAACCAAGACCTGACACACGAGCACAAGCAAAGACACACGACTGGATCGCCAAGACTTACAAGAGTAAAGAGCTCGGGGGAAAGGAACATTACTGCCTCAGCAAATAAAATGTTCCATGGCTGTTCGCCGGGATCGGCCTCTGCATCTGAGAGGGGCGAAAACTCTGCCTAACCGGACGGGGGATGATGAACAGCCGAAACGCTGGACCGGAGCCTGCCTCGCCCCGCCCTGCCCCGCCCCACCCTGCTCTGCTCTGCCCCGCCCCGCCCTCGTCAGGGGCAGCAGGCGATGCGGAACGGCCCGTGCTCGAACCCGGGCGACAGCTGGGCACCCGCTCCACAGCCCTCTGCCCCGGGGCAGACACAAAGGGCCCCCCCCCCCGCCCCACGCGCCCCGTCCCATCACCAAACGCATCCATAACCCTGCCCCGCTGCCGGGACCCAGGCCCGCGCCCGGACTGTCCCGTCTGACACCGCACCCGTCCCGGGACCCGCTCCCCCGAGCGGACATATGGACGGCCGCCGCTCCCCCATTAGTGCTCTCGAGGGGGGGGGGGGGGGGGGGGGAGCGGAGCAGAGCCTCTGGCCCCCCCGGCCCACCGCTGGCACTGCCGCAGGGCACGTCCTGCCCACCACCAGCTGGCACGGCCACGGAGAGAGGACAGGGGGCACCCCCCCCCCCCCACCAGCCACCTGCGAGAGACAGGGAGAGAGTACAGCATCCCACACACAAACACACACATCAAGTGTATGCGCATATACACACATACACACACACACACACGCACGCACCTGCGCGCGCACACACACACACTCGTCTCTCACACACACACATACACACGCACACACACACACACACTCTCTCTCACACACACACACACACACACACACACACACTGATGCGATTTCACCATGCCCATACAGCAAGTGAAGCGAGCCAGAGCTGCAGTTTTCATGAGACAAGAGGACCATACTGGGACAGAAATTAAGACATTTAACTTTAGTCTTTTTTTTACTGCGCAGAAACGTTTAACGGTGCTGTACGGCTGCAGAAAGGCCAGCCGGAGAAACGAGGCGCGCGGCTCACCTGCGTTTCGGTTTGCGGCGGCCAAAACCGCGACCGGCCCGTCGTTTCCGCACGCGGCGCCCATCCCGCGGTACCACGCTGCCAGAGAGAGGCCAGCCAAAGGTGCCGGGGGGGGGGGGGGGCGGCGGAGGGGCGGAGGGGGCGTGGAGAGGCGGAGGAGGGGGTTTAGGCATGTTTGCGAGGCAGCAGGGCTCTTGTCCTTGTCCCTGCACACCGAAGCGGCGGAGAGAGCGGCGGCTAGAACTCTGCACCCGCACAGCATGCTGGGAAAAACGACCAGGTCCAAGGCCCCTAAAACGGGGCAGGAGAACGAACCGCGCGGCGCGGAGAGGACGGAGAGACGGAGGGGGAGACGAGAAAAAAGAGAGGGAGCAAAAGAGAAGAGGGGGGGAAAAAGAAGGGAAGAAGGTGAGACAGAAGGACGGAGTGGAAAGCAAAAGAGAGCGAGAAAAAAAGAAAGAGACAGAGGGGGGAAAAAACCAGCGCCTCACGAGGGAACGTCAGTGTTTCAGTCTGTACCTGCCACTACAGGACCTGAGGCCTTTGTTAATTAATCATTATCCAGGATTAATAATGTATCGACTATCACTGAGTATATACGCAAACTCTTAGAAATGTAACTGCTGCACAACAGTGACTGCTAATGAGGATTCAGAAAATTCATAAATAAAGAAGTCGTCATAGTTACCAGAGGAGGTTTCGATTTTTTACCAGCATTAATGAACTTGAGCATTGTAAATGGATTATGAATGCTTAGTGACAATACATCTAAAGCGTAAAGTGGGTGTTCAGCTGTATTTGCAGTGTTAAGGCTCTTTATACAGAGTAACCCATGTCTGTTCTGCCTTACACAGTGCACTTAAGGTCGCCGTCTGCTCTTGATGACGTACTGTATTCAATAATGGTGAATTCATGGGACCTTGAGATGAAGTGCTCTCTAAAAGAGAAAAACGTTTTTTAGAATTCAGTCTCACTGTAAACCATAGTACTGATGTACCCTTCGCTGTGGCTCTCCTCAGCGAATCAGCCAAAAGCAGTCAATCAGGATCTCATAGCCCATGAGCCAGGTGGGAGTGGAAACCAAAACCAGAGCAGGCCCCAAAGCTTGAACTGGTGTGTGTGTTTAGATGTTTAAACCTGGGACAGCAGGCAAGTGGAGGCTCTGGGCAATCAGTGACAGCAATCAGTGATTCATTTATTGAAAACCAAAAATTCAACCGGCTTTGCAGGCCAGATCCCTGACCAGGCCAAAGGCATCCAGTCACACTCTAAACACCCAAACCAAAAGCAGGCTTTTGGGTTATCATGGTTGGTTTTGGTTTCAACTTTAAGTGGCACATGGTGATTAGCAACAGGGTGCTGGTTCACTGCCGACTGGTTGAAAATCTGTAGAAGAATGACATCATTGTTTTTTTTTTTTTGCATTCGGTGAATAGCACTGTCGTGTCACAGGTTTGAATCCCGGCCAGGGCCTTTCTGTGTGGAGTTTGCACACGCAGCGCTACAGGAGCGAGCGAGCGCTGGGTGGACGAGGGGTGTGTCTCTCACCGATTTAAGCCAAACTGTCACAGTTTTTGATTGGTTCAGAACCAGAGTTTTCCCCTGGTCGCAATTTTCAAGACCCAGGGCAGAATTCCTGATTTTAGGAGAGCAGAGTGCAACGTCCTCAAAAGGAAAACAGAGGTTTGTGTTTAGGGACAAGGGGGGGAGGGGGGGCGTGAAACAAACCCATTTGGACCACCAAATAAACACGTGCACTTGGGATTACTAGACTTGCCAGGAACATTTTTCCTCTTCCCATTCTCCTTTTTCCAACTGCAGAGTGTTTTTCCGATGAGACGATACTTGAGATGCACGAACGCAAGGTGCGTAACTAAAGGGGGGGGGGCACTCCAAAGGGGCACTTTAAAGAGGGACAGAGGGTTTCCATGGGAGTCGACTGAAAGAATAAAGAATAGACATGGTCTCTAACTTTTACACACAGTCATATTATGGGATGTCTCGTAAAAGGTAAATCAGCACAAACAAAATCGCAGAGAGAAAAGGGTCGCTGTGCAAACAGGAGAGAAGGTGTACGCAAAAAGAAGGGAACACCAGAGGAAAGAAGGAAAGAGAGAGAGAGAGAGAGAGAGAGGCGACTGGAGTGAGGAACAGCCGGTCAGAACTCGTTAAAAACAACTTCAAACAGACCCTGCAGAAAGAGCAGGTTTCAGGGCAAGGAAGACCTGTAAATACCCAGACTGAGAGCTGGCACGTTCCCTTCTGAACCAGAGGGTCATAGCGGAATCCAACTAACACTACGGGACAGGGTCACTGAACAAAACATATCCTGTGAATACAGACTCAATGGGCCTCATTTCCTTAAATTATTCTTACTTTGATTCTTAAGAATGCTCCAACGAAAAAAACTATATGAGATTCATGACACATGGCAGACCTTTGGTTTTGTGCATATCCCAGGTGTATGAGATGATGACTGTTAGCTGTTTGTAAATTTTATGTGCAATGTGATTTGCATAAGGAAACAATAAAGCCATGAATAAGTACAGATAAGAAAATAATGATGAATTCCGAAATGTTCTTCGGAAACGTTCTTATACGCAGTTTATGATCAAAAGTGATCTTTCGCATGTTTCGTGAATGAGGCCCAATAAGGGGAACAGGAACCTGTGGGTCCATCTCTCATTGTTTAACAAGGAAATTTATAAATAAAAGAGGAAAATCTTTTTTCCAATACTTCATTTTCAGCCAATAATGTTATAAACGAGGCTAGAGAAACTGAATTCCATGCTTAGCACAACTACTACAAGTAACTATCAGGGAAGTGCATATATGGCTAGGCCTGCACCTTGCTCGTGGTGTGTAACACAAGATTGGCTTTTGTAATTACACGTTTCCACAACAATTCTGACCTATTCAAACAACTGTGGGCTATTAGTTACACCGTGCCGGCTTACGGTTACAAAGAGCGTCCATGTTTGACCGCGGTGTCTACATACGTAGGTATGTTTCCCACTTAAATAAACAGAGTCCTCTGTTTAAAGCTATCAAATTTCGCTAACTTTACAGTCGGATGGGAAAGATCAGGCTACGCAGAGGTGCTGGCCTGGTGGATCTGAAAATATGACACGGATAAGTCGGTGACCATAAGGGAGGAATTTGATGAACACATAATAAGACAGTTCATGACAGCTCATGGGAAACAAATCTTAAACCATGGCCCGAGATACATTGCCTGCTTGTAAAATATTAATCCGCGACACGTTTAATTAAAAATGTAAGAAGTTATGAAGGCCTCATTTATATATCAGGCGTAATACCCAACAATTAGTTGGGCGCTAACAAAGCCAAGAAACTATGCATTTAAAACAGCGGAACCGGTTTACAGTGTATTTTCCTCGACATAATTATTAATGCTCGTTTTTTTCCGATAGAAAAATTCCCTTGTAATATACAATAACATGGAAACAACGGGCCGCTCCCCTGCCAGTCAGGCTAGATAAAAAGAGCGTGGGGACTTGCCATCCAGTTGTCAGTAGGCTTAATTCTGCAGAGCTGATTCAGCTATTGTACAGATGTAGGAAAAGGTTGATCGGGCCAATCATTGCGTGGTAATCCTAACCAGTGGGGAAGCCTATTTAGGTTTATTTAGTGATGCGTTCTATTTATATAAGCGAACCATGTCAGAGAGGAGTTAATAATTCAGCCCTTTTAAAAGCATTGTTTTCATGGTTTCGTCCGGTGAGCTCAGCTGCACTAGAAGGGTACAATTACCTGGTCAAAACAGATAACGCGGGTCAATTTAATCAGCTCGCGCGCCCATCTCACATTCGAACACGAAAGTGTTTTAGACGTCTGCGCACAGAGACGCGCTCACAAAATCCATTAAATTCTCTACACTGAAACGTAATAGGTGAGCTAGCTCTAGGCCTAATTAGTCCAACTAAAATGCATGTTAGTGCGAAAAAAAAAACATTTTCTGAAATGCTCTGAAAATTCTATTTAAAATCTTTCTCTGTAGGAACGAAAATGACCTGTCCTTGAAGACTGTTTACCGGATTTGCCCGGATTTTGGGTATGACCCCTGGGCTGTAAGCTGTAAGCGCTTTGCCTCCAGAGTAAATACGTAGCACATTTTTTATTTAGTCTACTTAGTTTATAGGCTAATTAAGCTATTCTCTAATCGGCTGGTTTATGGTAATAATGACAATGATAACAATAATGATCACCGTCATCATCATTGTCGTCATCGTCGTTATTTTTATTAGCCTATTGTAGATTGTCGTTGTAGGCTACTGTAGTAGTTTTATAAAGACGGGGACCACTGGTATTTTCTCGACGACTTCAGTTCTGCACACGACCCAGGGCGTAAAAACACAACGGGCCTCATTCACGAAACATGCGTACGATCACATTGCAAACTGTATGTAAGAACGTTTCCACGAACATTATCGCATCATCATTTTTTTTTCTTATCTGTACGCGACTGGGCATAAAATTTACAAACAGTCAGCATTCATCATTTCATACACCTGGGATATGCACAAAAACAAAGTTCTCCACATGTGTCATGAATCCCATATTGCTTTTTCGTAGGAACATTTTTAAGAACAAAAGTTTTGTGAATGAGGCCCAATGAAACAAAAAAATACCACAATCTTGCAGAAAACATTTAACATTTACCACCTCCACTTAGTAGCATATCCTGTGCAACCACAGTCATACTGAGGCAACATTAAATTGAAATTGTAAATACATTGATTGTTCACATATAATTGTAGCACTGTGAATGAAATTATAATAGTCAAAGAATTATCCCATAATAATAATAATAATAATAATAATAATAATAATAATAATAATAATAATAATAATAATAATAAAATTGTAGTAACAATAATCATTATTATATCACAACAACAACAACAACAACAATAATAATAATAACAATAATAATAATTATTATTATTATTTGTAGTTCTGTTACTGTTTGCACCTGTATTCCTTGGAATTATTTGCTTACTATAACTAATTAGGCTACGATTTAAAATAAAAAATACAACATTGCTAATTAAAGTCGGCCATTCTGAAACAATAAGTTCGTTAGCCTACATTTTTTTTGTAGCCTATAGCGCCTTTTACATAAACTGTCACAAAGACAGCTTTACAGAAAACAAGAAATTGGAAACTTGGGAAAGACTGCGCCTGAATCCCCAAAACACCAGCAAGTGTTAAAAATCACGTTCAAGTTCAGCAGGCGCGCTTACCCAAAGAGAGATGTATAATAATAATAATAATAATAATAATAATAATAATAATAATAATAATAATAATACCCTTAAACGTGTTTCCAAATTACAGGACAGCAATGTGAGTAGTTGTAAAAGTGCACGTCGCGGCATAAATTGCAAATACAGCCCAATCTGGCAACCTACGTTTTTAAACCGCTGTTACAGGATGTCCCGCCTTCTTCATGAGTGCAACTTCCTGGAGACACAGCTCTTGTTTTCATTTGGAGGAAAATGGCGGCTTCGAGCCCGGATCGTGCTCCGGGCAGAGGAGAGACTGAAACCGAGCCGGACACCGGCGCATTGACAGGACGTGGACCGATCGTAAAGAGAGAGCCAGTACTGAAGCTCTTGAGTCCGGTGTGCGGCCTGGAACCGCTCTCTTGGTCAGAAGACCACAGAATATCGGCCTCTTGTACAAATAGTATTTCTCTGATGGAAATGGTGTGCGACATTCACAGCTATAGCCGAGACCTGATCATACATCGGACCTCCATCCCCGTGCCAGAAGACGTTTGTGTGCTACAGGTATATAAAATATTTGGGAATGGCTGCGTGCCGGCTGCGCAGTCCTGGCTGCACGTGCGCTCACTCCAGAGGCGCCTGTCACTGCACAGTAGTTATAGTTTTGTTTTCCAAGGGGCATGTCGTGCTACCTGGGTCATTTCATTCAGAAGTGTAAAATGGTTTTGGGGTTACAAGAGTTGTCTACTTTCACTGTGATCGGTAAACTACGGCAGTTTTTTTTTCTTTGACATGTTTTACTCGGGCAGTGTAGCGGCGAATCTATGCGGTGGTTATTGTTTACAGTTGATCCGATGGTCAGTCCTGCGCGAAAAACTAGTTGGCAGTTCATTTCCGTTGCAAGCTAGGTACCACTACTCTTAAGAAGATTATTTCCCTGGCAAATCTCCTTTTGTTTCAAGTAGTTATGGTTGATATTTGAGTTATCTAGTTAGCTGCGTGGTGTTCCAGTAATTTCTGCGTCAACGTGTGTCATAAATGCACGTAAAACAACTGCATTTGTTCAGTGAAGAGCTTCTAGTTGGTGGCAATGAAATAATTTCCCATGCTAATGAAACCTTAGATTTCTTTTTCTGTTTTTTCATCTGACTGCCCATGCTAAATCCTTGTCATACCTGCTCCTGTGTGTATGTTCGTGGACTATGCCCTTCCCATCCCCGCTTCCTGTACGTACATGGGCTGTGTCCTTCCCATCCCCGCTTCCTGTACGTACATGGGCTATGTCCTTCCCGTCCCCACTTCCTGTATGTACATGGGCTATGTCCTTCCCGTCCCCACTTCCTGTATGTACATGGGCTATGTCCTTCCCGTCCCCACTTCCTGTATGTACATGGGCTATGTCCTTCCCGTCCCCGCTTCCTGTACGTTGACGGATTCCCGCTCCGCAGGTGGGCCCCGAGCGAGACGTGCAGGAGGCGAAGGAGCGGTTCGCCGGCTCGGACGACCCGGCGGTGAGCCAGGCCTTCATGCTGGACCGCACGATGAACCCCGCCGCGGGCGCGCTGCCGCCCCTGAGGGGCACCAAGTACACCAGCTGGTCCCCGCCGGGCTGCGACGGGAACGGGCGCTGCCTGCTGGCCGTGCTCACGCTGGACGGGCGCCTGACCGTGCAGGGCGGCGAGCGGAGGCTGCGCTGGACGCCGCTGGCGGACCTGACCGAGCTGTACGGCCGCTCGCTGGCCGAGCACGGCTACGCGCCGCCCGGCGCCGAGCCGCCGCTGGGCCCGCCCGACCAGCTGCCCGAGCTGCGGCGGCGCCACCGCATGCAGGCGCCCGTGCGCATGGAGTGGTCCAGCGTGTGCGCCACGCAGCGGGTGCAGACCAACAACGAGTGCAAGGACGTGGGCACCGTGCTGCTGGCCGTGCTGATGGAGAACGGCGACCTGGCCGTCTGGCACCTGGCCCTGCCCTTCCTGGGGCCCGACTCGGTGGTGTCCTGCAGCACCCTGCCCTCGGGCGTGGCCCGCCCCAGCGCCCTGGCCTGGTGGGAGTACCAGCACGGCGGGCGCCGCATGAGCGGCCTGATCGTGGGCAGCTCCGCCGGCCCCGTCAAGATCCTGCCCGTCAACCTGAAGGCGGTGAAGGGCTGCTTCACCCTGCGGCAGCCCGTGGTGCTGTGGCAGGAGGCGGACCAGATCCCCGTGCTGGGCGTGCGCTGCGTGTCGCTCTACCACCCGCGGCAGAAGTGCGACTGCAGCCTGGTGGTGGCGGCGCGCGGGCCCTACCTCTTCTGGTGCCTCCTGCTCATCTCCAAGGCCGGCCTCAACGTCCACAACTCGCACGTCACCGGCCTGCACGCCACGCCCATCGTCTCCATGGCGACCGGCCGCCGGGACGGCTCCGTCTTCACCTGCGCGTCCGACGGCTCCGTCAAGAGGCTGACGCCCGTCTTCACCGACGAGGCCGTCACCTTCCGGCAGGAGGCGCTGGAGCTCCCCGAGGGGGTGGCGGGGCGGCGGGTGCACGGCATGGCGGTCAGCCCGTACGGGGCCTACCTGGCCCTGCTCACCTCCGAGGGCATGAGGGGCTGGCAGCACCCGGTCTCCCGGGCCCACCAGGTGCAGCTGGTGACGCTGAAGACGGCGGACGCGGCGGCGGGCGAGCTGCTCCGCTCCGGGGCGCAGAGCCTGTTCCGGCAGGCCGACCTGCTGGACCTGGTGCGCTGGAAGGTCCTCCAGGACAAGCGCATCCCTCCGGGCCTGCAGGGGGAGCTGGACGAGAAGGTGCGCGCCTCGGGCAGCGCCTACCTGCGGCGCTTCCAGCTCTTCCTGCTGCGCGTGCTCTACCAGTCGCTGCAGAAGGCCCCGGCCGAGGCCCGCTGGCGCCCCGCGCCCAACCCCGCCAAGGTCCTCCTCACGGACGAGGACGGCGACGAGGACGACGGCGAGAGGCCCTCCGAGGGGGCGGAGTCCCAGGAACGGGAGGGCGGGGCTTCGGAGGAGCAGGTGAGAGAGATCACGGCCATGATTCAGGAGGTGGAGACTCGCCTGACGCGGGAGCACATGAAGACCGTGCTGGGGGAGGTCTACCTGCACACCTGGATCACAGAGAACACCAGCATCCCCACGCGGGGGGTCTGCGACTTCCTCTCCAACGACTCCACCTACGAGGACAGGGCAGCTGAGGTAAGAGCGCGCAGACACACACTCTTACACTTACACACACACACTAAATTGTGCCAAGTGCTCCGATTACCTACAGACTAGATAGTATCTAACACCGTATCAAGCCTGGTCTTGAAAATCCCCAGAGTTTCTGCCTCTACTACGTGACCTGGCAGGATATTCTGTACATTGACTACTCTCTGTGCGTAAAAAAAAAATTCTTCCTAATACCTGTACAAAATTTAACTTTAGCTAATTTCCATTTATGTCCACTCATTCTACTGACAGAACTCAATCTGAAGAATCCATTGTGGTTGACTTTGTTAAAGCCCCTTTATGAATTTAAAAGCCTCAATCAAATCACCCCTAAGTCTCCTTTTACTAAGCTTGAAGAAGTTAAGTATCTTAAGTCTTTCCTCATAGCTTTTATTTTTCATACCAGGAGTCAATTTGGTTGCCCTTCTTTGAACCTTTTCCAGAGCCTCTATATCTTTCTTGTAGTACGGTCCCCAGAACATCACACAATACAACCACACAATGTGGTTTAACAAATGTATTGTATAAGATACGTATAACTTCCTTGGATTAATACTCAATACTTTTTGTTACAAATCCCAGCATCCCTTTAGGCTTTTTTTCCGGAAAGGCTTTGATCAACCATTACTCCCAAGTCTTTTTCAAATTGAGCATATTGCAATTTTGTTCCTCCCCA
Source organism: Anguilla japonica (assembly GCA_025169545.1). Lineage (NCBI taxonomy): Eukaryota > Metazoa > Chordata > Actinopteri > Anguilliformes > Anguillidae > Anguilla > Anguilla japonica. Next base: position 36,993,494 of record CM045896.1, read on the forward strand.
TGTTCCTCCTATGGTGTGGTCTGTGGCAAAAACACACTTCCTGTGTTCCTCAGGTGCTGATTGGTCACATCTTTAAGAAGATGAACAAGCAGACCTTCCCAGAGTACTGCAGCCTGTGTAAGGAGGTGCTGCCCTTCAACGACCCCCGGCAGGCCGTCTGCAGCAACGGCCACATTTGGTTCAGGTATAGGCTCTTTGCTCCCTAAACACCCCTCTTTTACCCCTCTGCACCCCTCTTTTACCCCTCTTTTACACCTCTGCACCCCTCTTTTACCCCTCTGCACCCCTCTTTTCCCCCCGTCTACTCTGAGAAAAAGCCATTCTATGAGGTTCACTCACACCGGGCAGTCAGTGGCCGATTCGACTCACTGTTGCTGAAAATGGCTCTGTGTGGACCGGCAGAAAAGCCCCTCCCCCTAAACCCTGTTTCCCCGGGTGACGCGCTCTGCCCTGACGAGCCGCACGCGCTGTTCTCTGTCCCAGGTGTGTGCTGTCGTACCGGGCCTGTCAGTCGCTCGACTACAGACGCTGCCTCCTGGGGGACGGCATCGCCAGGCACCCTGCGCCCGAAGGTGAGCGACGCCCGTCTGACCTCTGACCTTCCGCTCTTCCAGCCGTCTCATTGGCTGTCGCGCACAAGCAGGGCCTTGTGGGCGGCTAGCGGGAACCGCCTGAACCCATGAGCAAGGGCTGCCTGGTCCTGTTCCTGGAGTTCTACAGTCCTGTAGGCTTTCATTTCAACCCTAATTAGTGCCTGTTTCTACTTAACTAACAAGCTCTCTGGCTGTTGAATGTGGTGTGGCTTTGATAGGTTTGGAGTGAAAACCTACGGGACGGTAGATCTTCTGGAACAGCCCTGCCCTAGAACATAATAAGCGAACCCACATTTTAATGGAAGGAATCGGAATTCCAGAACCTCATACGTTTTTTCAGTCTGTCAGATCCTTGTGCGCTTGTAGATGCCAGAAAGGCTGAATTACTGACCTGGTTAGCTGTAGGAATTATGTTTGTGTTTCTGTTCCACTGGAAGAAAAGTTCTAGAGTTCTAGAACTCCAGCTCTTTGTCAAAGCGAAAGGTACATTCTGTGATGATATTAGTGACCTACAGTTGAAGGCACCTCTAAATTGGCATGAGCCATGCACGTTTAGGGGTGCATGCAGGACAGGGGTGTTATGAAACTGAATCTTCCTCTTTCTCCCCCCCCAGACCCAGATTGGATCAAGCGGATATTACAAGGTCCCTGCACCTTCTGCGACTCGCCACTCATTTAGCCTGGGTCTGGCCTGGGTCAGGTGAGGGTCAGGCCTGGATCTGACCTGGATTTGGCCTGGGTCAGGCCTGGGTCTGTCCTGGGTATACCTGGGTCTGGCCTGGGTTTCAGGCTCGGGTCTGTCCTGGATTTGACCTGGGTCTGGCCTGGGGTGCTTTCTTTCTGGGACTCGATGGGCCGCGGTGAAGAGCAGATCCCGCCATCCTCCCCTGCCATTGATGTGACTGATGATGAAGAGCTGAAGGCAGTGCTCCAGTTCCACGCTGTTCCCCACTGTCCATGTGACCATTACAGAGCTCTGGCCATTTACAACAATGCAAGCGGCTAAGTTTCCCCCAGTATTGTGCTTGGAACATTGACATGGTACCAACTGATGTTGGGGGGGGGGGAACTAAAAGATCACACAAAAACGTTGCTGACTGTATGAGCTCAGTGAACAGGACTCCGGGCCAATTAGATGAAGCGACAGAGAGAGCGAGAGCGGGAGAGATGGCGAGCGGGGTTTAAAACCCGACTCGCCCCCCCCTGCCTCCCCCATGGGGCGGGCTCCTAACGAGATTCTGCTGTAATGAGGTGCGGCTCGGATTCCTCCGCCGGACCAGGACTCGTTTTAATTAAGGGGGGGGGGGGGGGGTAAAGAGTGCACGTTGTTAAATATAATTAACCCTCGTTTGAGAACACGGGTCGGGGGACATCCGCGTCGGCCGCGCGGCCGTGCGCGCACCCGCCCCCGATTCCGGTCGCCACGGAGACGGCGGTTGGCGGCTCCTGATCAGAGGTGCGGTTGGGCGTCGGAGGCCATCGTGGCGCTCTCGCCCGCTGGGGGCTCCGTCAGACACTGATGACTGACGGCCTTAGGATGCCCGGGCACGGCAGACTCCACATTTCTGTGGTCCATGATGGACTCTAAATGGTTTCCACAGCGACAAGTCCCGCCTACTCGGACACTATTGGACCCGTTTCCTAATCTGCCTCACCCTCCTGAGGTTGTCTGCGGTCACCTTTTCGCTATGCGGTCAGTATTTGCACGTTTTAAGGCAAAGGCTGTTATCACCCAAACATCCGTCTTAATTCTGATGCTAGATGTTATGACTGAGTTTTTTTTTTTTTGATGGTCACGTTATCAAACTTTTGTCTGGAAAGCAGCGCATTTCATAAACAAAAACCCGCGTTTCCCACGACATGATGCCGTAATATACGCTGGTTTTGACGCCGGGAAGCAATCTGTGCAGTACAAAATGAGGCACGACAGGGAGGAGAGGTTCTGGTTTCCCTTTTTCTTTTCAGAACCAAATATGAGCTGAGCGTGACCAAGCTCCTCCTGTTTCTGCTATCCGGAACCTTCCGTTTACAGTATTTGTTGCCTTTGTGGAAACGCGCTGTCCTCAGCGTACAGTTTTTTTCTCTGAGATATTACGTATTTATTCAGTGGAATTGTTATTGAACCGGTGGAGGTGAATCACCATGGCAACCTCTACAAGGGGCCAAACTGAGGGCCCCATTTAGAGACACCGCTGATCTTCTGGTCATGTGCTCACTGCTCAACCAATCGCTGCTCACCACAGCCTCTTCATTTTCTCACCCAGTTACGGGTCTTCTGGTGGTGCTGTAGAAAAACTTGAATGAAGCGGTGAGGAAACTAACCGTTAGTAGACCCACAAGGTCTTCAATTTTGGTGGTTCTGTCTGTGGGAGGATTAAAAAAAGAAAACGGGTTCTTGGGTGGTTCAGGCCATTCATTTTGCGTGACCTCACTTTTACCAAGAATTTGTTTTTTTGCTTCAATTTTATTGTTATTTTGTAAATAAACTGTTCTGGATTTGTATTCAGAGTTTGTGGTGACTTTTGTTCCCCATAAGAATGAACACTGACTCCATTGCATTCATTGTACATACATTAGACCATACCAAAACACTAACTGCTGCAATTACTGTGAGTGCAGTGCATTAGTTCTTCTGGCAAAATGACATGTCTAAAATTAAACTGCTTGGCTCTCACATTTGTAATAGTCTATGGATTGCCAACCACACACAAATTAAAAATTGAAAAACTAAAGACCTGTTGAAATTCATTTTCCAAAATTAAGGGAAAATCTTATATATACATTTATAGTAATAAGAGTAATAGAATATTGCAATAGAGTATAACTGCAAGGTTAGGATTTTTACAAACTGATGACATTGAACACTTCTGTAATGCCACGTATAAATATATTACACAATTTATGTGTAATATATTTATGTGCCTGTGTGTATAAATATTTATCTCTCCATTTCTGGAGAGAAAGTGAAAATTAATTTTTAAAAAAAACTTCTGTGCATCTTTTTTGTTGAGATATAAAAATTGGATTGGAAGAGATCTGCTGTATATTAACTTCTGAATTCTGCTGCTGAAACAGAACTCCTCTGTGTTTTAGCCAATCAGTGTGTTTTCAGTCCTAAATATTAAACACCCCGTTCGTTCCCCCTCGTTACTTAAAACCCAGAGTTGTCCGATGAATAAATCAGCTAATTTCGGAACTAAACAGAAATGGGGGGGGGGGGGTAGCAGTAGAGAAATTCCCTAAAAATAAAAAGAGCACAGGGAATATTTGAGTATATGTAGATGGTGGGTTGGGGGGGGGGGGGGGCTGGATTTGCTTCATTCTGCCACATAAACCCCACCCCCCCCCCAAAACCCCCCTTTGCACCTTCCTGAGTAAATGTAATGTCTCCCCAGTGTTAAAGAACTCACTGGACCCACATGTCTGGGGCTCCTCTGCAGTAATTAAGTGGGTCTTTTGGGGGGGGGGGGGGGGGGGGCAGTCATTCAGACCTGTCTGGGGGGAGTTTTTAAATCAGGCTGTTAACACAGCCCTCTGACTGTTCCTCCCAGCCCCCCCTCCTCCCTTTCCGGGTGCGGGGCGGGGCGGGGCACTGACCCGTTACCGGTGAGGTGTCTGTAACCGGGGGGGGAGGGGGGGGGTGTATTGGGGGGCAGGGCGTGCCCCCGTGCGTGCACACGCCCTCTGGGGCAGCCCTAATGTCTGCCTCGCGCTCGGGGACTCCAGCGGGCCACGCTTTACCGCCACATTAATTAGAGCTGTAATTAACGAGGGGCCGAGCTCCGCCCGCTGCCGGGAGGCGGGAGTTGTCGAGGGAACCGCGGGAGCACGGCAGCCATGGATCATCAGAGCGCCTTTCCGCTGGTGAGAAGAATTCTGGGATTTTTAGGGGGGTGGGGTAGTGTGGATGTTGGGGGGGGGGGGGGGGGTCAGGAATTGATGTATTTGACTGATGTGCTTGGAGCAGGTGTGGGTTACAGGCTCTACAGGTGTACAGACCCCCCCTCATCACAGCCAGCAGGGGGTCAGATTCCCCGCTGGGGCGGCAGTGTAGCACAGTGGTTAGGGAACCGGGCTTGTAAGTTTAAGGTTTTAGGTTTGATTCCCAGGAGGGGCTGTTGTACCCTTGAGCAAGGTGCTTAACCCAGATTGCTTCTGTATATATCCAGCTGTATAGATAGATTGTATGTAAAAGAACAAGAAGTGTAAAACGGAGAAAATCAAATTACTGTAAATACTACCCAGCATGGGTGCAGTATTGGGGGAGTGGGGGGGTGAGGACAATTCCAAAGGCCCTGACTGACTAAGAATATGAGAACATAGGATTTTCTGGGGTGGTGGGGCCCAATGTGAGATCTTTCCATGGGCCCCAGGATCCCTGGGGGCACCCCAGCCCCCCAGCTCATTATTGGGGACGCTTGCGTCACGCTGTCCTGGCTGGACACCGAAACTCTCTCATTCAGGAAGGTGCTGCTCGTCTCTCCTACGTTCAGCCGAAATGCCACGCCCCTCCTCACCCCCCTGCCCTGGCCCCGGGTTTCGGCCCGAGACACGTTCAAATGTCTCGTTCTGGGCTGAAATACAACCCCCTCTTTTTGACACCTTACAGTAAAAGGTGAGGAAAAAATGTCCACTTACGCCATGTTTGAGCTTCTGTTACTTTGTTTCAGTAGTATTTAGAGTAATTCTGACTCGTGGAAAACAAACTCCCAAGGGATACCCTACAGAAGAGACCAGGATTATGCCTACAGTCAGAGGGGTTCAAGAATAGTAACCGTTTTTTGGGTATGTAATTTTCAGGTTTGCGTTAAAAAAGGGGGTGCTACAGGAGGAGGTAACTGGGCCATGATTAGATGGCCAGGGCATGAGCACCAAGGTGGGAATCTGTCCAGGACAGACAGTTTGTGAGATGCCACAGGACCTTTAATGACGACTGCTACTTCACCCGTTCCTCTTCCTCTCTGGGGAAGAGGAGTTTTTTCATGCCAGTCAATATTTACAACCTGACTTTTGTGGAGGTGGCCCGATACAGTGGCCTTTCCTCAGGCCGTAGAATATGTCAGAACTTCCAAGAGTTACTGTGAAACACTAGGAGCTATAGCAGTCCCATCATCAAGACAGAAAACCGAGATTAATCTCAGTGGGATTTCTGGCGAAATAAAGATTAAATAAGAGCAAGAAGATGAAGAAGAGTGGGAAGATTTCGGTTTAATTAATGTACATGTGGGATTCTACACATGCTGTTACGATATAGGCTCATTCTGCTCTGTGCCCTGACATCACTGAAGTTCTTTCAGGTGGACCCGAGGCCTAATTACCGGTAGGTATGCAATCCAGGTGTGCCAGTCCCCTCATCAAGAGACAGTAAAATGAGATTAAACTTCAGTGGGGCTTCCGAGCGGAATACAGATTAAAGAAATAAGTGGAAAAAAGAGGAAGAGGAAGAGGCAAGCGCTCGGTATAATTAACGTGCGTTTGTGCTGCAGCGCATTACACAGACAGTCTGTTCTGTGCTGTGACATTACTGCACTCCAGCAGGGGGACCGGCGGCCTAATTAGCTGCTGGTAACGTGATGCAGGTAGAGATGCAGACTACAGAGAGGCCTGTGTGAGGGGACCCTTTAACCCTTTGAAGAGTAGGATTTTTGGAATGTTTCCTCTGTGTTCTAGAACTCGAGAACATTGCTTTGAGTTACGGGTAGTGATCGTTACAGCAGCATTAGAATTGTCGGTTAAGAGCATTCCAATCACGTGCTTGTGATCTCGCACCTTAAAGGGTTAAATCAGTGGTCCTCAACCCTGGTGCTCAGAGTCATGGCTTCCGCTAGCCATCGCCTTTTTAAAATTAGCCTCTCACACAGATCCCAGATACTGGGTGGGGTGAGCCAGCTGTGCAATCAGTGAGTCAGCTGTTTGTTAATTGGCCAATTAGTGCTGATTAACGGAGAAAACCAGCGCAGCCCTCTGGTGTGAATGGCAAGACGTGTGCTCGTTGGCTGCAGAGAGATTAATTGATTAGAATGAAGTTCTCCCTGGGAAAATGTCTGCTAAATCTCTTGTGAGAGTCCTTGGTCCTAGTTTGGTGAGGCTCTCTGCCTCCTGCTACTGGGATTGGGGGCTCACTGACTGCCCTTAGTTGGGGCTATTGGGGGGTGGGGGGGTGGGAAGAGGGGGTCTCGGGGGCTTTTGCCTTCAGCCATGGTCATCCTCACTGCGATCACCATGTTCTCAGAGACACAGGCTTGTCATCAGTGCTTCTGGCTTGTGCATGTGTGTGTGTGTGTGTGTGTGTGTGTGTGTGTGCACATCAGTGATTATTTCAGGGGCAGCGTTATGCAAAATTAGTACTGAATTTTTCACTTTAAAAAAAGAAATTCTGGTAATATCTTCAGAACAGGGCAACAGAGCAATTGGGCTGAATATGTATGTCTCATTATGAAATATTCATAAAGCTGCACGGAAAATACAGCATTGATAGTGGGATTGGAGAGGTGCATGTGTGTGTGTGCGTGTGTGTGCGTGTGTGTGTGTGTGAGCGTGTGTGTATGCGTGTGTGTCTGTGTGTGCTGTGTGTATGCGTGTGTGCACATGCACTGTGTGTGTGTATGTGTGTGTGTATGCGCTGTATGCGTGTGTGTGTGTGCGTGTGAGCATGAGCACACATGCGTATGTGCATGCGAGGAAAAGAGGGCAAAAAGTCAATATACCCGAAGCCTTCGGACTGACTCCTTGGATCAAATTTCTGACGTCTATTAGCAAGCGCAGTGGTGTCTTCCTCTTTTCTTTTTCCTCCTCATTTAAAGCGTCCCTCCTCCTCAGGCCGGGGTGATCCGAGTGGCCCCGTTCATCCGATCCCCCCTCTCCTCCATCCCTCCCTTCTCCCTCTCCGTCCATCTACTGGAATTAAGAAATTAATGAGGGATAGATTCCTTACAGGCGGCCTGGGCAATGTTTACCACTGATGAATTTATAATGCGGGCCCCCATGCATTATTTATGAGCCAATTAGAGGAAGTGTTGCTTGATTTGATGAGGAGCAGGCACGCAAAAGGCATTTAACTAATAGAGAGCAAGAGTGCCGAACGGGAGATGGGAGGGAGGGAGGGAGGGAGGAGGGGAGGGGGGGATGACGACCGCTCTCTTGGATGACGTGGCTAATTGCCCTGCTTTATCAGCCTGTCACCGATAGGCATGCATATTTCATTGTTCTCAAAGACTTTGATTGTTGCGCTTGTGTCAGGTCTGTAACAATGAGAAGGCTGGTCAGTGTGGAGTGTAGTTAAAGACTGGCAGCAAGAGGAGAGAGAGAGAGAGAGAGAGAGAGAGAGAGAGAGAGAGAGAAAGAGAGAGAGGTGGAGAGGGAGAGAGAGAGAGAGAGAGAGGTGCAGAAGTGGAGGGTGGAAGGGGAGAGAGAAATGGACAGATGCAGCAGGGAAAGGGGAGAGGTGGAGAGATGGACAGAGAACAGTGGAAGGGGAAGGGGAGAGGGAGTTTGGACACATTGACTCGCTCCTCATTCTGGCCTTTGTGCCACAGCACTGTGGTAGAACTGGCCTCAGGTCTGGTGAGGACTCTGCTCTAAACTGAGATAATACAATATGCACACAGCACCAAACCAGACCTTCGTCCTCACGGTCTTCATCCCAGGAACTCACATCTTTTACATGCAACACTTTTAGATTCACCGAAGGGATTCAGGCTAAGTATCTTCGCTCAAGATGACAGCGACAGTCGAACCCACAACCTCAGGGTTGCCAGCCCAGTTCCCTAACCACGGCACTACACTTCCACCCCGAGTGATTTACCCAAAGCATCTTCCCTCTCTTCCTCCCAAGAGTTCAGAGTTTTCAGAGTTCTAGGGGAACGACGCAAAATCACTCTGAGGAAGAGAGCGCGTGTTGCCATGACAGCGCCTGGTGGGGTGGGACATGGGGGAAGTGTCTGATTCTGATTGGCTACAGAATGATTCTGATTGGCTGCAGAACTGAAAAGTAGAACCTGGAGTGTGGTCATCCTAAATTATCTGAGGAGCGATGGTTTATCTGAGAGAGTCGTTTTTCTTTTTTTGTGTACACCTCATGGATCAGTGGCTGGCCCTCTTTACGTAACAAAAGCACTTCAGACAGGCCTGTACGATGTAGATCATCTGAAACGGCATTTTGGCGTTTACCTCCTCTCAAGAAGCAGGCATCCCTCCAGAAAAACCCTGATCCACACTTCCCACAGATTTAAGTGTAATTATTCACTTATTCATTAATTTTTATTTGGTTTGTCTCGTCTGTATCACCTGACAGGGGTAGCCGCATCTCGATCTAAAACACTCCAGCGATCAGACCTCTGTTTGATAACGTTGAATTCTGTTGATATTTAACACTCCTGTTGTCTCCATATTATGCATTGCACCCAGGTCCACAGGGTCAAAAATGACCCAACCCCTCAGGTCCCCCTGTGATAAAGGCCTCTTTGAATTTCCAACCCTAAATCAATATTTTTCATGTACAAAACAACAGGTCACTCATCAAGAAATCGATGTATAATTATTCCTCCACAGTCCAGAGAGCCCTTATTTCTTCAGTCTATACCACTCATTTTTACTACAAAACACATACTTGTTTAAATTTGTTGGTGTAATAGATGTGTGGTGCTTAACTTTGATTATGACTTTATGAGTTCATAACTGCAGGGTTAGAGACCCAAAAGACAATATTTGTACTCAAAAGACTACCACTTTCATAAAAATATGAAAAAGGTCAATATTCTACTATTTCTAATGGTAGGGTCACTCCTCATCAAACTTCATGCTCAAAAAAAAAAATAATTTGGAGGGTTTTTACCGCTGTTTAACTCATTTTTGACCCTGAGGATAACTGGAGAGTTCATTTCCGTCTCCTCTAAGAATCATTCTTAGAATAAGTGCAAACTGACAGTAAATTGTTAAAAGCGTCCAGCTAAGAAGTTCATTGATGGCAGACATTTTATTTCCTTCTTCATAACTGTGGTGCAGTCAAATTCTGCAGCGTGAACTTTAGCTGAAAACACCTGTTGCCTGCCAGTACCACACCCCTCCCTTCACGAGCTCAGGCTTTTCCAGTCGGGATATCCCGTTACTGGGGGGGTTTCTCGCCGCCCCTGTGGCGCCCCCTGTCGAAAAGCAAACGCGCCTGGCAGGCCTCTTACGTCCCCCTGCCCTGACGTTTTTAAAGGCTTTAAAATGGGAGTAACCGGATAGCTGCTGATTAATAAAGCTGCCAGGTGAACGGGCTGCCACCTGACCAGCCCCGTCCCCGGCCCCATCGCTAAGGTTACCTCCCCATTGTCTCGGGCCAGCCCCCGCCGCGGGCCCCCGGCCTAATTAAGCTAATGCTATGCAAATGAGCCCTCCGGCCATTCGCCGCCGCGCGCGGGGGGGCTGCTAATGGAATAATTGGGCCGTCTTACCACAGGGCAATTAAGGCGGTGTTAGCCGAAATTATCGCTGATTGTTTTAATAACAGAGGCTGTGGGGTGGGTGGGGAGTAAGGGGGGGGGTAAATTCTGTGACCAGGTGGGGCGATTTAAGATAAACTGCAGAGTAAATGAGCAAGCAGCACTAATGTAAGGGAGGGAGGGGCTCAATGCTCCGCCCATTGGGGGTTTGCCTTTTTATTTTCTGTTCCAACCAAACACTGAACTGCCGGCTATTATGACATCATAAAGCAAACACATTAGGGGTTCCATCTGTGTTCTAAAATCCACTCAAGGCCTGCTGGCTCAGACTCGCTGGCCTAGGAACATGATTGGTCATTCAACACTGGGGAAAAAAGGTAACACTGAGGACAAAAAGTGTTTAGAAAATAATTCCTCTAGGTTCCAAGGTTGGTTTGACTATGGGGTGACGTGGGGTGGTAGACAACTGAAACCCATTATGGGGAACGTGCAGCTGAATCACAACAGATTCCCCTGCTGAGTTTTGTAGATGTAAACCATTTCAGGTTATATAAAATAACTGCCAGGGTTTTACACCCCAAAAAAGGGTATAAAAATGGCACTGACTCCTATTTCGTTCTCATTATTATAATTTCTGTAAGGACAAGACAGATCACAGCTGATCTTCATGTATCCCTCCAGTTTGGTTTTCCCCAACCATCAGTAAAATTTAAGATGCCCTACAAGTCCGAGTACTTTCCCTGAGATCTATTAAAAGCCACGGTTTTGGGATGGGAAAGGCGAATTGTAAAGAGACTGCTTTTAAATGAAAAATAAACAGGTCAATAAGAAAGAGGAAAAAAAGAGGTTCCCGTCCCACAGCTGGCCAGGCGTGGTACCCCCCCCCCCCCGTGGGCCGTCCTGAATGCATTAGGGGGCTGAAGCCGAGCCCCGGGTCCCAGACGCCGGATCGACCTTCCCCCAAACTGCTCCCAGCCCCGCCGTGACCATGTCCAGCCGCCCGTATCGATTTTTCCCCTCAATTACGAAATGGAAGCCGCTGCGCCAGATATGAGCAGGAGGGGGGAAATAAAAAAGAATCAACACACCCCAGCGCCCAGCGCCCGCTCCCAACCCAGCGCTTTCCCTCCAAACGTAATTGGATTTTTATCGACAGGCGCACGGTTGCCACCGGAGACGGAGTAAACGTCGTCTTGAGCGCGCTGGCCACGGCGTGAATTCAGGTGCGCACGCAAAGTTCCGCATATTTAATCATCCAATCACAAGACGCAATATCCATTGCGTCGTAGCCCAATCTATTTCTGTGTGTTTGGGACGGTGGAGACCACAGAAGTACCCAAGCCAGCCGGAGCCCTTGTCTGAGTGGTCCGTGCCTACTGCTTATGGTCCCAAATTTTTTAAACCCTTCATTTGGAAGCGGATAACTGTCCCCCTGGGCTCTGAATTCAGCTGAGGAGCGTCAGCTGTACGAGGTTTTATACTGGCTGCACTTTTCAAAGCTGCTATGACTGATGTGGGCTTATACATTTATGAGCTGGCTTTGTGCCTGAATAGAGCGCCATCTATGCTGGGTGGAAGGAACAACTCACTGCCACCCATAGGAAATTAGGCAAGGGATTTACAAAGAGGTGGGATTGAGCTCACGTATGACAGGGGTAACACCTGCACAGGTACCTTACCTGTACTTACACTGTTATCTACACCTACACCTATATCTGAACCTCCACCTGTACATGTGGAGGGGTGAAAGCTTAATCGGGTCACTCAAGTTTCTGGCTGGGAAGGTCAGGGCTGTTGTCTCAAATGCAGCTGTAGAGGAAACGCCTTACCCAAACCAGCTTCAGAGGAAACGCCTTACCCAAACCAGCTTCAGAGGAAACGCATTACCCAAACCAGCTTCAGAGGAAACGCATTACAGAAACCAGCTTCAGAGGAAACGCCTTACAGAAACCAGCTTCAGAGGAAACAGAAATTCAGAGGAAACGCATTAAACCAGCTTCAGAGGAAACGCCTTAGCTTCAGAGGAAACTTACAGCTTCAGAGGAAAGGTCAGAGGAAAGGCCTTACAGAAACCAGCTTCAGAGGAAACGCCTTACAGAAACCAGCTTCAGAGGAAACGCCTTACAGAAACCAGCTCCAGGTCGGGACCCTAAGCACCTGTCCCACAGAGTACGTTGCGTTCCACAAGATTTATTTTAAAAAGAAAATCTAAATAATGATATATCTTTAGAAGAGGATGGTGGATCAGAAGACTCCAGGAACACAATGCCCAAATGAACTGCCATTGCTTTGGGTTTACATTTCAGCCCGGATTCAAATTACTCATGTTCTAAGGCGAAAGGGGACAGGAGATCCAAACCGAACTAAACGCTCATGAGCTCACAAACGCTTGGCCAGAGTAGCGAGTGACATCACCGCGTCAGCCGTCCAGCCCCGGGGGTGGGGGGGGGGGGGGGGGGGGGGTGAGCGATGTTTCAGAAAGGGAAGGCGTACCTGGCCCAGTGGACCTCTGGCACTGCCCAGCGTGTCCTGGTCACAGAAGATTGCCAGCGGGTGGCATTTATCTGACAGTGCCATCAGATCCCTGTGGGGGGGTGGGGGGGGGGGGCGGGGCTTCCCGCCCGTAATCGGAGTCAGCGATCTGATCAGGCCTCGGGTATTTGGGGTAACCAAAGGCCTGCTGGGTCTCAGGTGATAATACGACAGATCAGACAGCTAATCTCCCAGGATCCTCTTCTTCCCTCCCCCCCCCCGCCCGCCCCCCCCCAGCACCAGGGGCCGTATGAATATTCGGCGGCACGTGGTAGAAGCAGCAGGGCGGTGTCGGGGTCGCTGGCTTTGCATGGGGGGGGTAATGAGGTCTAATCCCCTCCCTGACTCCTGTCCCGTTGCAAACCACTCTGGGCTGGGACACCTGCTAATGGACTAATTAACCCCTGACCCCCTGCACTGCCCAGCACCGTCACCCCACTGCCCAAATCAACCCCCCCTCCCACCACCACTCATCCTGCCCAGCACCGTCACCCCACTGCCCAAATCACCCCCCCACCACTCATCCCACACACCAGAGACCACAGAAGGGTGGGAGAGGATGAGAGAAGGAAAGAGAGAGAGGGGCAGAGCAAGAGAGACAGAGGGAGAGAGATAGACAGAGAGAGGGAGAGATGGAGAGGAAGAGAGGGAAAAGCAAGAGGGAGGGAGGGAGAAAGAGAGACAGAGGGAAAAGCAAGAGAGACAGGGAGAGAGAAAGGGAAAGGCAAGAGAGAGAGGGAGAGAGAGAGAGAGGGAGAGAGACAGAGGGAAAATGGCAGGAAGAGAGAGGGGGGGAACGGGGGGAGGGAGGGAGAAAGAGGAGGAATGGGGGGACAGAACGAGGGGGAAGAACAGGAGGGGGAAAAGGGGGAATGGGGGGGAACGGGGGGAGGGGGAATGGGGGGGAGGGGGAACGAGGGGGAATGGGGGAACAGGAGGGGGGAGGGGGAATGGGGAACGGGGGGGGGAACGGGGATGGGGGAACGAGGGGGGGGAATGGGGGAAAGGAGGGAAAGAGAGGAGGAATGGGTGGAACGGGAGGGGGAACGAGGGGGAATGGGGGAACAGGAGGGGGAAAGAGGGGGAATGGGGGGGAACGGGTGGGGGAAAGAGGGGGAACGGGAGGGGGAGAAACTCATGATCTCTCCTCAGTGCTGTCAGCTCCCCGGCTGTGATCGTGTTTTTCCTCCCCGTTTGTTCTGGGCCTCTGGTGTTTGTTTCTGGGAGCGCTCGGCGACGTTCGTTTGCATCGCCTCCCGCGCGGAGTTCCCCATGGACCTCCGCTCCACATTTACCCAGAATGCCGTGCAATCTGTCCAGGGATGCCGCCTCCAGTCTCACCGCTGGCGTCGGCGGGACGTTCGCCACGGCAACGGCCTCCGTGCTTCGACGACCCCCTTGCAGAAAAGCACGTCCCAGACCTCATTTTAGAGGATCTAACGCTCACAGTCACGGCTGTGCTAATCCGGTCGCTGCCATTGGCTGTCAGCACCACACCGGGAGCTTAGGCGTGCACACAGGGGCTATCCAGCAGCGGCTGGCGCAGCCACCGGCAGGATTCACAGGATTCAGGCCAGACTATCGGCCTCATCTCCGCACTGGAAACTGGCCTTTAGCAGGAAGCACCGCTCAAGAGCCCCTCCCCCCCCCCCCAACATTATGAGTGACATCTCGGCCCCGCCCCTCCCAACTTTTGAAATGAGGCCTATGTCACTGACACGAGCTGCTCTCTGTACGCATTTATGTTTGGAATAACCTCACACCTGAAACATTCAGGGCTGGGTTTGGATTAGGGGGCCAGATTTGAGGGTCCATGATGTAGATGATTTGACAAGTAAACCAGTAAATTTCAGGGCCGGTTGGAAGGCAGGGAGAGGGACAAGCTCAAAGTTTAAATTAATAAAAAACAAACAATTATCAAACCTTGTATATCCGTAACATCCATTCACAAACACACTATATTTCAGTTTGTTTCCACGTTTTCCTTGGCTTCCTAATGAATCCCTTCACATCATATAAGATAGAGTGAAGTATTCTCCACATGATCAGGGAATTATTCGCGTAATACAGAGAGCGGGAAATGGACACGCACCGTGGCGAAGGTCCCGCTACTGCACTGGTTAAGGGGAGGAGGGCGGGGCTATGGCCGTGACTCCGTTATAAAAGCCCAAAGGCGGCCGCAGACGCCCCCATTTTAACGGCCTTACGCGCCGCGCAGTTGGGACCGCCAGCCCCCGAGCGGCGTTCCCCTAATCAGGCGCCCAGGCAACCGCAGGCGGAGACGAATAAATCAACAATGGGGTTACTGGCATTTCCAGCGCCATCTGGTGGTGGAGTTGTGTTTATGCTGGGGGGGTCCATGCTGTTAGGCTAGCAGGAGATTTCTAAACCAACAAACAATTTTACACACGCAAGTTCAAGTCTGCCACGCGTACACAAAAAAATGACTAACGAAAGGAACATAATGTGGGCGGCAGTGTAGCACAGTGGGTAAGGAACTGGGCTTGTGTCCGAAAGGTCATAGGTTCGATTCCTGGGTAGGACACTGCTGTTGTACCCTTGAGCAAGGTACTTAACCTAAGTTGCTTCAGTATATATCAAGCTGTATAAATGGATACAATGTAAAAAAAAAAAAATGCTATGTAAAAGTTGCCTAAGTTGCTCTGGATAAGAGCGTCTGCTAAATGCCTGTAATGTAACACTCTCAAAAGTACAAAAATGAACAGTAAAAGCTTAACTTATTATATTTTTTAAACCATCGAGTAATTTCTGCTGATTTGAGGGAGAAACATTTGGTGTAGTGCTGCCGGCAAAAAGCCTGGGCGTTCCCGTGAACCGGGTTCTCTATCCTTGCGGGTCTTGCGGTATAAGGGAAAATGGAATTGAATTTCAAAGTGCATCAGCTTGTACAAACAGAGAAAGATGTGTATCTTTTTTATTTTTTAGTCAGGATACATTTTGACACCGGGTGCAACATCTGGAGGAGACAGACGGGCGAAAATAAAATGAACAGGGGGGGATAAATTAAAGCTGACAAGCCGACACACAGGCAGGCGCGCGCCGCAACAGCTGCTTCAGATCTCGTAGACGTATTGGGCTTGTCTGGATGCGCGACTGCGCTCCTTCACTCGCGGCGAGGTGCAGGGGAGCGCCGAAACCCGCGCGCCTTAGAAATGCGCAATGCAATTTAAAAAGGACAGAGGAAAACGGGGATTGCGTACAACTGTGTTAAAAATGTTAAACGAGATAACGGCTCCTGTCCGCCTCCTAGAAGTATCACGAGAATGTTAACGGTAGAAAATGTAAACATGAATGTAACTTGGGCCACCGAATTTCACCGTTTCGCTTTTTTAAGTCAAGAAACTTCAGCAAATAGAAAAAAAGTAAAAATAATTAAAACATTATAATATAGATTTTGTGGGGTATCATTTATAAAAAATTTTTTTTAAAAGTACCGGATTTCCATACTGAAGCGCGCGCTTTATTCTGAATATAAAAAGTAGCCGGATAGCCAATTAAGTAGGCAACGTTAAGAGATATTTTTATGCTGATGAAAGTATCACAAAGATGGTTGGCAGAAACTACTGCTCTTTGCAGAGGTAACATTTGGTGGTGGGTGGAGAGCAAGCAGGACGGGGCGGGGGGGGGGTGAAGAAAAAAATGAATTTTGAAAAAGTGAGCAGCACCCAGGGGGTCCCTGAAGCTTGTGAAAAATTAAAGTCGACGGATTCAAACTGTCCAATTTCCACATCAAAAGAGTCCTGTCCCCGCACTCCTGCAGAAACAGCATCAAACGCCACATACAGTAGCCCCAGAAAGAGCTTCTGTAGCCCTCCACCTTTTTTATAAGACCAGTGGTACTTTTTATTTTTTTTCCTTGATAATCCCCATTTCTAATTCCCCTACGCACTGTACTGGTTACACTAGCCAGTGTCTCTCTCCTGTCTAATTATACCCCAGTGAGTCTATTAATCAACTTGTAAATTATTTAAGATGGAGAGCTTCTCTAAGTCCCACTGACTCCGCGAGGGGGGGGGGGGGGGGGCAAGGTGGGGGGGGAGAGAGAGAGAGAGAGAGAAAAGAAAGGAAAAGGGGCTACAGAGAGTGAGTGTATTTGTGTGAGTATATGTGTGTGTGAGTGTGTGTATGTGTGTGTGTGTGTATTGTGAGTGAGTGTGCTTGTGTGAGTATATGTGTGTGTGTGAGTGAACTGGTGTGTGTGTTGTGTGTGTGTATTGTGAGTGAGTGTGTTTGTGTGTGTATGTGAGTGTGTTGTGTGTGAATGTGTGTGTGTGATGTGTGTGTGTGTGTATTGTGAGTGAGTGTGTTTGTGTGAGTATGTGTGTGTGTGTATTGTGAGTGAGTGTGTTTGTGTGAGTATGTGTGTGTGTGTATTGTGAGTGAGTGTGTTTGTGTGTGTATGTGAGTGTGTTTGTGTGAATGTGTGTGTGTGTTTGTGTGAGTATGCGTGTGTGTTTGAGTAAGTGTTGTGAGTGAGTGAGTGTGAGAGACGTGGAGTGAGTGAAAGAGATTTGGGGTGCACAAATGGCTCCCGCAGTTCCCACAGGACCCCCGAAACTCGAGGGCTGCCGTGCTCCCAGAGGAGACCGACCTCTCCAACGTTTACTTTCATTTGGGCTTCCCCTTCTCTCTTTTCCTCTCTTCCTCCCCTGCCTCCCTGTTTCCGCTGCATGTATTCATGAATTCATGCTTGTGTGGAAGAATTTGTGCATAAGAACAGAGAGGGAGGGAGAAAGAGAGGGAGGGAGAGAGAAAGAGAGAGGGAGGGAGGGAGAAAGAGACCAAGCACAGGCACTTGTGCATGAGAGAAGTACAGAGTTTAAGTATTTTAGTATTTGACACCACACTGCACTAATATTCACAGAGCAGGGATACACTGCAACATCGGTAACTTCCTCCCATGGTTACCATGCCCACGTGATCGAGTTAATGACCCAGATCACTACCCGTCTGCTTCGGTTCCCAGCCAGGGAGCTACTGCTGTTCCCTTGAGCAAGGTACCCAACCTGAGTTATTATTATTCTTTGTACATAAACATAATCTGTGCAAATCACTCTGGAGAAGTGGGTTTACAAAACGCTGAACACACACACACACACACACACACGCACACACAAGCACGCACACACACACACACACGCACGCACACACACACACACACACACACACACACAAACTTTGAAGAATGACATGCTATGGTACAGGAAGCAGCATCATAATGAAGGAGGTGCTTTCAGGAATTCCTCATGCAAACCGCATATGTGTAACAACGCCTGCACTGTTTGCACTTGTTCCTTTTTAAGTATTTGCTGCTAGCATATCTATGCATGCTCCTAAAATGGCCCCCGTTAGCGTATCTATACACATTCCTAATATCACTCCTGTTAGCGTATCTATACACATTCCTAATATCGCTCGCGTTAGCGTATCTATACACATTCCTAATATCGGCCCAGTTAGCGTATCTATACACATTCCTATATCGCTCCTGTTAGCGTATCTATACACATTCCTAATATCGCTCGCGTTAGCGTATCTATACACATTCCTAATATCGGCCCAGTTAGCGTATCTATACACATTCCTAATATCGCTCGCGTTAGCGTATCTATACACATTCCCAATATCGCTCGCGTTAGCGTATCTATACACATTCCTAATATCGTCCCCGTTAGCGTATCTATACACATTCCTAATATCGCTCGCGTTAGCGTATCTATACACATTCCTAATATCGCTCGCGTTAGCGCATCTATACACATTCCTAATATCACTCCTGTTAGCGTATCTATACACATTCCTAATATCGCTCGCGTTAGCGTATCTATACACATTCCTAATATCGGCCCAGTTAGCGTATCTATACACATTCCTAATATCGCTCCTGTTAGCGTATCTATACACATTCCTAATATCGCTCGCGTTAGCGTATCTATACACATTCCTAATATCGGCCCAGTTAGCGTATCTATACACATTCCTAATATCGCTCGCGTTAGCGTATCTATACACATTCCTAATATCGGCCCAGTTAGCGTATCTATACACATTCCCAATATCGCTCGCGTTAGCGTATCTATACACATTCCTAATATCGTCCCCGTTAGCGTATCTATACACATTCCTAATATCGCTCGCGTTAGCGTATCTATACACATTCCTAATATCGCTCGCGTTAGCGCATCTATACACATTCCTAATATCGTCCCCGTTAGCGTATCTATACACATTCCTAATATCGCTCGCGTTAGCGTATCTATACACATTCCTAATATCGCTCCCGTTAGCGTATCTATACACATTCCTAATATCGCTCGCGTTAGCGTATCTATACACATTCCTAATATCGCTCGCGTTAGCGTATCTATACACATTCCTAATATCGCTCGCGTTAGCGCATCTATACACATTCCTAATATCGCTCGCGTTAGCGCATCTATACACATTCCCAATATCGCTCCCGTTAGCGTATCTATACACATTCCTAATATCGTCCCCGTTAGCGTATCTATACACATTCCTAATATCGCTCCCGTTAGCGTATCTATACATGTTAATATCGTCCCCGTTAGCGTATATTTTTGCGCGTTTGTAGCACGTTAGCGTTTCAGCAGCACCGCGTTTCCCGCCGCAGTCTGTGCGTTGGGGTTTGACGGGTTTGGGCCCTCGTTAGGTTTGACCCCCGCTCTTGCGGGCGGCGTAAAAACCCCGGCCCCCGGCACGGCGGGTCTTGGCGGGATGTTTATTAAATTAATAAAAAGTTGCTCAAGGCGAGCGGCGCGGCGGCGGGCCCCGGGGGCGGCGTGATTGGCACTCTCAGCCGCTCCGGCGTCCCCCAGGGGCCCCGCCGCGCTCACTTTAACTAACCGGCCCTGACTGCAGGAGCGCCGCTTGACGTGCCACTTCTCCCCTCTCTCTCTCTCTCTCCCCTCCCTCTCCCTCCCTCCCTTCCCTTCTTTCCCCCCTCTCCCTCTCTGATTTTCCCTGTGAGGAGACGGAGCTTAGATCTCTGCAGGCGAACCAGCCGGGAGTCCAAGGGGCCGGGGACACTGACAGAGACGGGAGGATGAGAGGAGAGACAAGAACATGGAAAAAAAAAAAAAAACGAGAGACAGGGGAAGCGAATGAAGAGCAGGGGGCTGATGTTCCTTCCTATCTCTCTCACTCCCCCCCTCCCTGTCCTTTTCCCTTTCTCCTCCTGTCTCTCTCTCTCTCCCTGTCCTTTTCCCTCTCTCCCCATCTCTCTCTCCCTCCCTGTCCTTTTTCCTCTCCCTCCTGTCCTCTGTCTCCCCCCCTCCCTGTCCTTTCCCCTTTCCCCTTTCCCCTTTCTCTCTCTCTCTCTCTCTCTCTCCCTCCCTGTCCTTTTCTCTCTCTCCCCCAGTCTCTCTCCCTCCCTGTCATTTTCCCTCTCTCCTTCTGTCCTCTGTCTCCCCCCTCCTCTCTCCTGAAGAAGGCAGGAGGGCCTGGCAGGAATCGGAGGGACAGGGACAGGGACAGGGACAGGGGGGGGGGGGGGGGGGGGGGGGGGGGGGGGGGGGGGGCGCAAGGCAGACAGGGAAGAGGAAGGGGGAAGATGGGTCACGACAGGGGAACAGGGCTGACTCCCCATCAGTTAAAAAAAACCTGACCTGACAGACAAACAGGTGAAAGCTAAGCACTATGGGAGACAGACAGAAAGACGGGGCAAGAGAGAGAGCTTCATGCACAATAACACATTTTCTAGTATATTTTGGGAATCTAGCAGAAGCGCTTATCCAGCACAATTTATACAGATTATATTCTTTCACAAGTTGTCCATTTATGCAGCTCGATATTTTACTGAAACACTTTGGCTTAAGAACTTTACAACGGCAGCACCGAGCCCAAAACCTTTGAGTGACAAGCACAGTTCCCTAAGAACTATACCATGAAGTACTATACTGCTGCCACATAAGGCCATTTCATATACAATTTCTAACTTAAATCTTTGCGTATTGTTTTTCCTGTATAGGCGGAGAGAGAAGACAATCACTGATGTGGTGTCTAGTAAAATTCTGGCCCTAAAATAGGCTATGATAGCATATATTCATTTTAAAAGATTCTCTTCACTTTCCTCTCACAAAAACAATCGACAAAAACATCATTCATAATCGGCTTTTAAAAGGGAACCAAAACTCCGTTTGAAAATGAAGGAAAAAACAAAAACAAACCAAGACAAAAAGAAGTCCTCTCTCTCTCTCAGCTGTCAATTCTTATTGAGGAGCTTCGCAGGAGTTATTTGCATAAGCCGCGAGCAGGAACTGTTGTCGGCGGTCTATCGTATGGAGAAGACGCGCCGATTTTCATGTGCAAATGCGAGCCGCGCCAAAGCGGCGCATTATTATTTCATCAGCGCGTGGAAACCGGCGCGCGGCGGCGGGCTGTGTCCCGAACTCCCAGCGGACGCCTCGGGATTCTGGCCTCCTGCGGGGCTGTTTACATTCGGTCTGTGCCGCTTTAAAAGGGCAGAACCACCTCGGGAACGAGCCGGCAGCCGAACGAAAGGGAGCCGTGCTGCGAGACGATACTCTCGGGCCAGCACAGCGAGGGAGCTCTCCTGTATTAATTACTATAAACTGCGAGACGTTCAACTGACTTTGAAGTGAAAAATAAAGATATTATTGCGGCCAATTATTGACGCTCTGAGACACTTAAAAAAGCCGTAACGAATATCAGATTGTTTAGAATGCACACGACGAAGACAACAAAGAGCAACAAAAATATCTTTGTTTTGTACACCAAGAACTGACACTCCTCTGGTACGTAGATAATACGAACATTAGAAAATCATAGCATAAAACAGGCTTGTAAGAATAGCTGATGCAATTTGCTATGATGGTTGGAAAATATTGGGTTCAGTTAGGCTCATGAGAAGGTTAATAGGTGAACAGAGACAGAGAAAATAATGTGTTTAAAGATACTCAAAACCCAGAACAATTTGTGTGTGTTGTGTGTGTGTGTGTGTGTGTGTGTGTGTGTACATAAATAGCAGGCGAAAACCATTGAAAACAATTGAATTCTGTTTGAATATCTGTTCTTACTGACATGCTGCTAAAAAGACAGGAAAATAGAAAACTTAGGACAGAACTTGGGACCCCCCAGCAAGAAGAAAAAAAAAAACTGGCAAAGGAAAAAAACCTCAAAAGGATCCCATCTTAGAGTCCTCTTATGCCAGGCCTAGTCTCAAAGTAAAATTTCAAAGTCAAAGTCAAATTTATTTAAAATGCATTACCACCAACATCTCAAAAATACTTTACAATAGAACAAAGAATACATTAAATAACATGTATGCATACACACATTTAGCAAAAACAAATATGCACACACACGCACGCAGGTGCAAAAGTAGGAAATAAAAGAATGACCTTGGAATGATCATATTAATGAATGAGAGAGAGCCATACAACCATAATCAGGCACTGCAATGTGTTGGTTACGCTAAAAAGTAATGGGAAGTCTCTCTTGCAAATAATCTGACCGTTTGCAATATTAAAGTAGATTATCGCCCAGGGTTACGGCTAACTGGTTAAAAAAAAAAAAAAAAAAAAGCATCTGGCTGGATTGGGCTGTATAACTCTTTTCATTACAAAGCTGAACCAGGCCACATGGTTACAGTAAAAGAAGAAGCTAGCTGAATTGAGGACTATGGCAAAAAAAACTTTCCAGACTGTGGCCTCTCTGAAATAAGATTGGGCTCACTCCACTATAGTGAAAGTTTTAATTGGCTCACTCCACTATAGTGAAAGTTTTAATTGGCTCACTCCATTATAGTGAAAGTTTTAATTGGCCCTCTCCCGCTACCAAAATCTAAGGTGGGTCTGGCACTGGCAATATGGCTGCCTCCTGCTCACCCACCATTCCACTCCCCCCACAATTGTTAGCAATATAGTGGTTAATGAACTGAGCCTCTAATTTAAGGGTTGCAAGTTCAAATCCACAGAGGGGTACTGCTTTTGTACCTTTGAGAACAGTGCTTAACCTTTAGTATGCAAGTAAAATATCAAGCCGTACAAATGAACAGTGAGAATGTAAAATTTAAATAGCTCTGAATAATAGTGTCTTCTAAGCCAATAAATTACAGCAAAACAATGTGATTCCTATAATAACTGCCACAGATAATCCAGAATATATAATCCTTGGCAACTGGGAAAAATTCATGACCCAGTGAATGGGCCGCGAGTGTGTAACAATGAAGAAAAGCCGTTGATAAATCACACGGAGCCCCCCCCCCCCCGTCCACCTCCAAGGGAGCAACAGTTTATGCCGTGACCCGCGTGGCGGAGTCGGCAGCTGTTTCCAGCGGCGTTGTTCTGAAGCGGCGCGGCGTCCGACACCACCGCAGACCTCGCCCCGCGATACACGCTCATTAACCGCCGTCTAATTAGCCCTAACGACTCGCTCGCACAGATCCCTGGAGCTAATTAATTACCGTGGCGACTGGAGAGTAAACACAGAGGAGGGGAGAAAATAAAAATAAATAAACGCGAGCGAAGAAAAAAGGAAGCTTAAATCGGACGTAGCGGGCAAATTCCTTATCAAACCGCATTTTTAATTGACAATAATCAATATTCAGGGCGCTGCTTTATCGCGGTTTATATTACAATCAAGAATCATGAATACTTAATGTTTAAACTCCCCTCCCAATATTTTAAATCCCAGAGTTTAAGGCATTCGGGTAATCGGAGGTGATTAAAAATAAATAGAGCACTTACAGCACAACTGCCAATTCTGACATTCATACATTACAAGCATAACACACACATGCACACACACACAGTGTGTGCACGTACGCACACACACCCACACGCCCCAACAGTGTTAAAACAGGAACGCTAAGGCTGTTCTTGATGTGAAGGCCATCCACAGACCTGCGTGTCACTCACATCAGAAAGACTCCTCATAACATCGCAGACTATCACAGCATCGAGCCTAACGAACAGGTCCTCCCTTCACCTTTCGCCTTCCTGAACACTGGGGCTGAGGGATCTCTAATTAAAGACAAGAGGTAGACAAATGATGAGAGAGAGACATAGACAGAGAGAGACAGAGAGACAGGGAGAGAGTGAGAGAGAGAGACAGGGAGAGAAAGAGAGAGAGAGACAGTGTGCCTGTGTCTATGTGTGTGTGTGTATGTGTGTGTGTGTAACGAAGGAAATCTTGACTGAAATAATCTTACATGCCTTGTAGTTGACTGAGAAGTTCCTGAGGATAAAGGAGGGAAAATATGACAACATAGCGAAGGTGACGCTACACAGCAAAACCTGGAGGCCTGAAGACCCCTCCATTCCCAAACTCTCCTTCCTTCCTGCCCCCCCCCAACCTCCCTCCTCCTCCTCCTGCATTGCCCCCCACAACCCCTCGCCGCCTCTCCTCCTGCACCCCCCCCCCCAACCATCTCATAACAGAAGGGAAAGCAGAGGCACGGAATGGCTGAATTATTTTGTCAAGCGGAGCGGTGTAATATGGAGACAGGCTGTGTTCTTACGGCTCTAATGGGCTTGGAGAGGGCTGCTCGGGCTGGTTTCGGGGGCCACACGGGACCCCCCCCTCCCGTCGCCCCTGGCTCTGCCTGGGGCGCCACTCCCCCACGCAGTCAGGTGAGCTGACAGGAGAGAGAATCGGGACCTCCCCGCAGGAGCCCGCCGAAACGCTGACCTCCCGCCAGCAGGGTGCGCTGTGGCCTGGAGCGCGATGCGGTAAACATGGGAAAGGCAGGACAGCTGGATGCCTTCTGAGGAAATGAGCCCACGCTGCACAGCGCAAAAACACGGCACGGCTGGGACAGGTGGGACAGGCGACGATCCGTCAAGCACTAAAAACATTTCATTCTGCAAATCCAGTGGAAAACTTGTGCTCTGGCCTTTGGGGGAGTAGGGGTTAATCATTACCCCCACATTACACAGAGTACATCCGCAGACCGCATACTATTAAATAATTAAAGAGCGTCTGTTTTTCAAGAGCCCAACAGCTCATGCTGGGTCAGATATCTATGTAGTATTAGTCAGCGTGGTTTAAAAAAAAAAAAAAAAAAACAGTTATATTTCTGGCTTTGTCACACTGTTTTTATAGACCACTTCTGCTACTGACTGAATATCGTTTTTAATCTGCTCATGGAATGAAGTGTCATAAGGTCCCGATATTCGATTACTAGTGACTGAAGACTGAAGAATCATGAATCCAAGAATGGGTGGAACCTATCATTTTATTGAAATATGAGCCAACCAATGACTCGCTTCACCCACACAGGAGAGACCGCAAGACGTCTGTAAGAAAAAAAAAAAAATCACTGAATTGATTTAAATCAAAGAGCTAATACACAACGGCTACCCATGATACTACCCAATGTTGTTCATGAAGATTGGTCATTCATTTTCATAATGCTAACATAAGGCTAATGCTCATTTCAGATTGGCCTTTTCTCTCAAACTGCTAAAAACAGTCTCTGTTCACCCAGTTACAAAAAAAAAAAAAAAAACGTGCTGATGTAGCAGAGATGTATTTGCTTTAAGCATCCAAGTTCAAAAATAAGCAGCAAAATCACTTCAGCAATCGTTCAGGACAGAAAACATGCAGGTAAGTCTCAATTCAATGAGGAATTCATGGCAAACGAGTCAAACGATAGTGCAGCTTTAAGATGGTTATGCAGCTTTAAAAAATGGTTTGGCAGCTCCAGTTAAATTTGAGTTTATTAACTTTTTTTATGCAGACAAGGTTTGATAGTAGTACTTCATCAAAAATGCAGCATGTGTTTACGCTTACACTGCGAGATTAAAGATAAATATTTTTCACAGTCGGCATGGGAAAGAGAAAAACTTTGAAGTTTCAGATTCCCGTTAATAAATTCATGGCAAAGATTAAGTGCGGACATTTAAGGACATGAATAAGAAATGAGCGTGCGTTCGTTTATTTCCCGCGTGCGTTCAAAACCGATCCACGCATCTGTGCGATTCACAAGTCCGTGTGCATGTTGGTAAAGGCGCACGTGCATCCTAATATCACTATAGCTACTACTCTCTTGTGAATGAGTCTTTGCTGCCGGTTTGTACGCTGAGCAGACAAAAACAAAGCAAAAAAAACAAAACAAACAAAAAAAAAAAAAAACTGACGTCAATGAAGTGTTATTATTTTGCGGGTAACTACTTTGGGACAGCCTGAGTGTGGGGGGGGGGGGGGGGGGGGGGGGGGGGGGGGGGTGGGGGGGGGGGGGGGGGGGGGGGGGGGGGGGGGGGGGGGGGGGGGGGGGGGGGGGGGGGGGGGGGGGGGGGGGGGGGGGGGGGGGGGGGGGGGAGCAGTGTCTGATGGTGACTCTGCTTTGTGAACTTCTGTGTTGGGTCGGGCAGCTCTCCAGGTGAGAACAGTGTGTTTAAACTGGCCTATGCTGTGGATGCAAGCGCAAGGCTCAGAGCAACCAAACATATTTTTTCTTCCAAGTTCAGGGTGGCAGGTGCTTCTCATAGTTGGAAACCACATTTACACGGAGGCAGTAAGAGGGACTTGCGTAAGAGAGCACAAAAGGCAAGAACGACCCGATACCGAGCCATTAGGGTCCAAACCCAAAGCAGCCATCAACTCATGACTCTGCTCCATTAGCTCATTTTCCTTATAGACACACAGAACTCTCCTTTTTGGCTGAGACAGCACAAACTCTATTTTGATGCTGTATTTACAATCAGGATAATGTCTGGTGGACATTCAGATAGAAAAGGACCCAAGTACACCTCAGAACAGCAACATCATCTACTCATTTATTTAACTTTATTTATACAGGGTAGGATGATTGAGCATGCATGTTCTTTTACGCCAACATTCTGTTAATGTCCTCCCCCCAAGTAGCCTAACCTGCATCTTTGGATTGTCCTGGTGGGTGAGTCGCCTTATTTCACGTTCATGCAGCAGATCTCATTTTATTTTGTGGTTCACAAAAGCGCTGAAAAATGTGATTATGAATTTTTTTTATAACCACCAGACTTTACCGCACGTAAGTTATTGTATTAACTTTTTAATGATGTTGGGTTAAAAATATATTCTATAAGAGAGAAAAGCGGAGAGAAGCAGAGAGAGAGAAAGAGAACCCACACAAGTGAAAAAAACACAAGAAGTGAATACATTACACGCAGACAATCACACACAGACCACAAAGGCCCATAACCGGTCCATTAATTATGAAAGGTGCCAATGCCGGATGAAAAGAAAGTAAATATATCATTCCATGATATTTATTCAATTTAAATTCCTTTCTGTGTTTTCCACAGTAGATGGGCTGTTCCTTTAAATGCGTGATATGCAAAGCCCCGCGAATAATTCATTAAAAATGCTGCCCTTACGTAAAGCACTTCGGGGAGAACAACACTAATAAGTGACTGTGGCATGCTGGGAAAAATGGAATGTGAACTCCCGTGCAGAGAGGCGAGGAGAGGGTTAAACCAACTAAACCTTGAAAACGCATCCAATTCTCCTGCCTCCTCTCCCCCGGTTCTCACTCTTTTCCATAAAAAGAATGAGAGAAGAAAGAAAACAGCATGCATATCATTCATTAGCCACAAATAAAAGACATTCGCTCTAATAGACCCCCCCCCCCCCCCCCCCCACCCCACCCCACCCCCCACCCCAAAATCCCTCGGCTTCCCCTGCAATGGAGAAGGAAAAACAACAAGAAAAGAAAGACGGAGAGAGAGAGAAAAAATAGGGGAAACGATGCCATCTCCCTCAAGTGCTTGTTAGGGCCAAATTATTACTGCGATGAATAATCTCAAAAATAAATAAGTAAGTAAATAAATAAATAAATAAATAAAACAAACATTTACAGATCTAAGTATTATCAGAGGAGCGCCGGGGGTTGGCTGCTCGGCTCACCGGTGCTTTTGAAAAGCACCTTTGTGTTTGGCTTTGATCTCTAACAGCTGAGCTATCCTCAGCTTTACCTGCTCTCTCTCTCTCTCTCTCTCTCTCTCTCTCTCACACACACTGTCTCTCTCTCTCTCTCTCTCACTGTCTCGCTCTCTCTCTCACACACTCTCTCTCTCTCTCTCTCTCTCTCTCTCTCTCTCTCTCTCACACACTTCGCTCTCTCTCTCTCTCTCTCACTCTCTCTCTCTTCTCTCTCTCTCTCTCTCTCTCACACACACACACACCTCGCCCCTCCACTTCCTGCAGAACTTCAGGCTGCCTCTCTGCCGTGGCACACAGGCTGTGTTCAGGTGCAGAACAGGTAGGCAGGTGGGAGTTTGAACTGTTCCGGTGCGTTAGCTGCTACGAGGCGCTGCTGCAGGCCAAACACAGAGACGTCTTTTTGAGAACGAATTTACACACACACACACACACACACACACACATACACATACACACACCCACGCATACACACACACACACACGCATACACATATACACACATACACACAGATATTCACACGCGCATGCACACATGCGCAAACACATGCACACACACACGCATACATACACACATGTATACACACACACACACGCATACACACACATTCATGTGCACATGCACATACACACACACAGACACTTGCACGGTCATGCACACATGCGCAAACACATACACACACACATACACATGCACACACAAAGTCATGTGTAAATGTACGCAGACACACACACACACACTATGGCTGGATCAGTTATGGTGTCCCTACTGAGGTCTACCTGCGAATGAAAGACCTTTAGTGAGAGAGGAAAAAGAAAAAGTGCGAAAGAAAGACTGAGAGACAGATAAAGAGACAGAGAGAGACAGCTATTAATGAAAGCATGCATTATTTAGTTGATGTCATTGTTGCTTCTAATGGAAATTATTGCAGCGGCAACACTGTACCCACGTCTGGCCATGCCAGTAAAGCACTGAATCTGAATTTCACTGAGAGAGATGAGAGGTGAGAGGCTGCAGAATAATCACAGCCCCCAGTATACGGCCAGTTCCTCTCACACCCCCCCCTCCCCCCCCCCCCCCCAACGCTGACCTGTGGGGACGTCCTCACCAGGGACGACCCAGGCGGGTGGCGTGATTGAAATTCTAATGAGCCCGCTTCCCTGGCTACCCCCCCCCCCCCCCACCCCCCCCCCACCCCCAGCTACGTCCCCTCCGAGTCACATGGCGGCTGCCTCTCAATTCCGTTTCATCGCACATCAAACGGGGCCGCGGTGCTCTGCTCGGGCAGGACCCGGGGACCGCGAAACATCTGCACGGGGCCGGGGGGGCGAGGGGGGGGGGCAGCGGCCCGCGGGAGGGACAAGCCCGCAGCAGCTGTCACCTGGAGCGGAACAGCCGGCTGTGGGGGGCCGCGGGGAGCGGAGGGACCTTCCGCGGCCAAACCGCTAACCTCCCCCCCCACCCCACCTCATCCCCCGGTCCGCGCTGGGAGCCCCTAACCCCCCCACCCCCCCCCACCCCACCCCATTCCCTGCTGGGCCCCCCCCTCCGTGACCCTGTCTTTTGAATGTACAATTAGGCGATTAGTCACCCTGCCACTAATCAGAGAGCCGTTGTTCGCGAGCCTTTTTATCCACTAAGAAAGGTGTGTCCTTTAGGCCCCGCCCCCGCCGAGGCCCTGCCCTGGGGGACCCCCCTGGAGTACACCCGTGTTCGCGGGGCGCCCTCACCTGACGCACCCCAGTGGGCCCCCTAAAAACCGAAACAGTAAAACTTCTCACACAGTCTGAGCTCTTTGTGCTCTTTAACGCTGACAGAGGACTTTTAAACCCCAAACTGCTCAGAACAGGAGGATAAAAAAACTGCCATTTATAATCAAGAACCACCAAACTTTAGTTCTTATTTTACTGGGGAAGATATAATATGCTGCTGGCATCATAAAGCATAAGGTTTTGACCTTTTATCAGTCCTGTGCCAACATGAAGGACTCTTTCCTGTAGAGTTATGAGGAAGACTCGATATTGCAATGGGTATTAAGCAATTAGAGCAATCAAAGCTGTTCTAAAGGAACTTGCATTAGAATTGGCAAGAAAGGTCCCACAGTTCCCTGGAGGTACATTATACCTGCGTTTTGGTCCCACATTTCCCTGGAGGTACATTAGACCTGCGTTTTGGTCCCACATTTCCCTGGAGGTACATTATACCTGCGTTTTGGTCCCACATTTCCCTGGAGGTACATTAGACCTGTGTTTTGGTCCCACACCTGCGATACATTAGACCTGCGTTTTGGTCCCCATTTCTCAGGTACATTTACCCTGGGAGGTACATTAGACCTGCGTTTTGGTCCCACATTTCTCTGGAGGTACATTAGACCTGCGTTTTGGTCCCACATTTCTCTGGAGGTACATTAGACCTGCGTTTTGGTCCCACATTTCTCTGGAGGTACATTAGACCTGCGTTTTGGTCCCACATTTCTCTGGAGGTACATTAGACCTGCGTTTTGGTCCAACATTTCCCTGGAGGTTGGCTACATCTGCGTTTTGCAGGGACACCACCAGGTCCCAAGGGTTTGAGCTGCATCTGACACAATCCTCACAAAAGTCTCACTTACAAACGGAAACAACAAAAAACCAGCAGGTCACACGCTGCACCCCATGTTCCTCCAAACCAACTTCAGGAATTTCAACCAACATCACTTCTTTTAGTCTGCCTTGGCATGTGAAAAACATGATCAATAAAGCACCAACTCGTAAACATGATCTGGAATTTCAGCATTACCTCTCAGAAGAAGAGGTTTGCCAAACTTTGTGACGGTCCTCAAACATGAAGACCATAGTCAGGTAGCAGATAAAGCACTTCTCACAAATCTCCTCTGGCACATTTTCCTTCCCTGCTGTAGCTAAATGCAAGAGCACACCTGGGAACAGGTCCTTAATCCGGGCAATAATAAGTAAACAATGCCCTTCAGGCTGAGAAAGAGTCTTCCACAGTCCTGAATTATTGGAGAACCAATCACCTGGGTTACCCTGAGGAAGCCTGTCTGTTGTTTTGCTATATTTATAAATATGCTATATTTATCAACCCCCCCCCCCCAAACTTTGATCCCCCCCCCCTTTTAGTCTCTAATTGTATTGAACTGGGTTGTTTTTTTTTGGTCATGTTTGGTTTCCAGAGCTTTGGCTGTTTTTTTCCAGCAGCCCAAAACAACGTTTTTGTTCTGATGAGGAGGAAAGAAAACGAGAGGGTAGGACAAGCCTAACCTTTTTTTTCCCTTTTTTTTTTTTAAACCTCCGTAGAGGCAAAGGTGGTAAAACCTGTCATTGCTGAGACATGATCCACAGAAACAGACAGGAAACATTCCCTCTAGTTCCTATCAGGTCAACGCTCAGCAAGTAAAAACGGAATTTCTGGGGCGAACGAGTCAGAGACGCAGCAGAGAAGTACGGTCACCGCCGTAGCCATGGTTACTTCATTACCGATTACTCCGTCTTGTGTGGGAAATACAATATGTCAGCTATAAAAAGTTGCCTAGGACGAGGCCATCTGCCGCAGACATAGGCAATGTACTGTAATGTATTCATACGTGTAATCAGTCTGACAGAGGGGCCCTGAAATCTGCATAGTGCAGTAATTGTTACAACCTTGATACAGAATGCGAAACCTCTGGGGGAAAGGGCGGCCATTTTCCCTCTCCCTGCCCCTGCCCTGTTAAGTTAACCGTGATCCCGATTTTGCAGAGCACATAATCCACATCACAGAACATCCGTGAGACACCACTGATTTCTTTTACATTCTGTTTTAATCAGTGGCAATTATTTAGGGTGGATCTTTTTCCCCTCCAGTCTGGCTAACTGTAAAACGGATCATTCTGCTCAGCGAGGAATTCTCTCGACTGTGTCCTTATCTTCAGGCACTGTGTAGTGTGCTTGAATAAAAAAATGGATGCCTCACACTTAAATTCTACCAAATGCTCTTATCATTACATTACAGGCATTTAGCAGACGCTCTTATCCAGAGCAACTTACACAACTTTTACACAGCATTTACATTGCATCCATTTATACAGCTGGATATGTACAGAAGCAATGCAGGTTAAGTACCTTGCTCAAGGGTACAACGGCACCGGTGACCTTCAGGTTACAAGATCAGTTCCTTACCCATTATACTACACTTAACCATAGCGACTTCCACAAACTACATTTTACATACATCTCAATTTACGCAGCTGGGTATTTACTGAAGAATTGCCTTGCTTGAGGGTACAGCAGCAACAGTATTCAGGGTATCTGGGAATCGAACCAACAACCTTGGAGGTGCAAACACTCCCTAACCACTACGCTACATTACACCACTTTCTCTGCTGTTCTGCTCATCCTGTGAATGGCTCTGCTCTGCCATTGGTCGCCTCTTCTATTGCCTGGCACTAGCTGAGTCAGACTTGAACACGTGACATCTTGAATTCCTTGGCATTCCAACAAAGACTTATTTTTTTCCAGCAATAATACGGATAATGCAAGGGAATTTCTGTAGCAACCATAGGTGTAAGGACACTTCTTAAACCGTTCTGTACTAGGAGTTCATATGAACGGGGGTTCAGCTGACATCACCTGATAACTTGCCAAGCCATTCATTACATTACATTACATTACATTACAGGCATTTAGCAGACGCTCTTATCCAGAGCGACGTACAACAAGTGCATTAGTTCAAGGTGCAGAGGTGCAAAAGAAACACACTAGAGTGAAGTAAAGATCGTAGTGCCAGAAGTGACCACATAGATCAGGACTCCAACCCTGTAGAGTAACCTGTTCAGCAAACAAACAATCCTGGTAAGTACAAACTAGGACTGAAATCACATTTGCCTAATCAGAATCAGACAAAAACAATCCTGCATCCTGCATTCCATCATTTTTTCTACAACAGGTTTTGTCACACGCAGCATGTGAGGCTGTAGAATGAACCTTTTAGTCTAAGAATATAATTGAAGTTTTATATTGCTTTAAAAGGCTACTTTTAAGTCACTCAAGATGCAACACATTTCCTTTCTAAACTGACACCAATTCAAGAATAAAGTGTAGACATTTATGTTAAAAAAAGATTAAGTTTCTTCTTATTTAGATGTTAATCTTACTGACAGATGTCTGATGTACTATGAGCACTCCAAATGTTATGCAATGCCATTATTGTACAAATTCTGACATTATAATTTACAATGAAATATAATAAAAATATATTAATTATATTATAATAAAATATGCTGTGACTAATGCTTTTCCAGTTTTAATTAATCCTATGGCCATTCCATTCTAAGTCTTGATCGTTATAACCTAGGGCTTGCACCTGCTTGACATCCTGAATAATGACTTCCCCGTAGATTACCGGTCTAAAGTAAATAAGCATGCCTGAAGCTCCACTGGCTTCAAAGAGACACGAGAGAACAACAATCTTGAGAGCACCGACGAAATCAAACCGTCAAACAATTTTTGAAAATTACATATAGAAGGAGAACACAGTCACAGAGACATATGATCGAGTCTCTCAGGTCCTAGAATTTACGCCCAACCAACACCATGCGCGGATTAAGAGAAGCTTTGCCTCTGACAGGTAGGCCTCCACGCTGAAATAAGGCATCTTTGCTCAGTGAGTGAATGCTCCCTGCAGCTACAGAACAGAGAAACTGTCAAAACAATTTCCTGACTGAATTCCCCCGAATTTATGTAGATTACAAATAAATAAATAAATAAATAAATAAATACCACCAGACATATGCCTGATTGGATAAACATCAATTACTAGATTAAAAGAAAAGTTATCATTAACGGTTTGTCTTAAAAAGCCAAAGTTAAAGGATGGCGGGGAGGGTGAATAAGTTTAAGTCGCTTCAATAACTCAGCTCTAGAAGACAGTGCTCAATTCATTATACAAAAAAGAGATGCACGCAGTTTTAATGATAGCTACACTGTTCCGCGAGGACGCTGTCAGCTGGAGGACGGTTGCCAATGCACAATAATGTCTGCCACGTGCAACTGTTGGCACGCCTTTTTTGGGGGGCACTTCATCACCGATCAACTGGTCAGCTGGCACAAGCTTTGAGGGAAGCACTTTAGAAAACAAGAACGAATCCATTGAGGTACGCGCAGGGATTTTCTCAAAGTGCGAGCGTGCTCCTCCTATCGAGCTCCGGGGAAAAAGAGGAGAAGGGTCGAGGCGGCGGCCAGGGTGCACAGGTTCACACGGAAATGCGCGAGAAAAAAAAATCATCAAAGGGTGGAAAAGTCCCAAGCAACGCGTACCTGTAATTATTTGAATCGTTTCCCCCCTCCACGTTCTGAAATCTGAACCAGTTTATTTCAAAGGATATCGCGGTCCCCAAGCGCGCTTCAAGCCCTGCTCCTGCT
Organism: Anguilla japonica; assembly: GCA_025169545.1. Taxonomy (NCBI): domain Eukaryota; kingdom Metazoa; phylum Chordata; class Actinopteri; order Anguilliformes; family Anguillidae; genus Anguilla; species Anguilla japonica. The sequence continues at coordinate 37,027,368 of CM045896.1, forward strand.
GCCGTAATTGCGCGCGATGTGTGCCGCGCAACCGAGCAGCGCGAGCCGCGCTACGGGGAACGCAGCAAACGCTAATCACACGGGAGGATACAATTACCGAACCGGGTGGCAGGATGCTCTCGTCACCTCATTCGGAACGGAAACGATTCCCGCTTAACAATGCCTTTCGCAGAAGGAAAAGAGCACCACGTTGCCTCAAATCCCCACCTGGTCCAGCCATTCTCAAAGTCCTGTTTTGTCAAAACTAATAGCACTAAGTACAGATTGAATGCTTTCAAATCAGGGGTCTCTATCACACTGCCCACACATACAGCTGCCTTTCCTGTCTATCCCACGTGGCACACAGTGTTGCTTTGAATCAATCTTCAGTTATTCACTTAATCTCCTTTAACTGAAAGTATAGGGCATATATACTGAGTAGTTAGAGACTTTTCTACAACTGTTCTAAAAGATGATTATGGGTCCTCAACTACAACTCCCAAGATGCTTTACTCACCGAGGCCTGTCCTTTCAAGTTCCAGCGGCCTGTCAGAGAAAGTAGCTGGCCTACAATAACTGACAGTACAGGTAATAAAGTTATCTGAACAGGAGGATATTTCATGAAGCAGGGCCCTATCATATGAAGCGGGATTATCAAGTTATCTGGGTAACTGCACCGAGTGAAACCCAGAGCCCTCCCAAATCTGGAACATGGGCTGAAGTAAAAAGAGCTGTTCCTGGTTTTACTCAGCGCAGTTATCTACCTAACTCAGTACTCCTGCTCTGTGAAACAGGGCCCAGGTCAGTCGCCAATCTCAAACCCAAAACAATGACTATTTTGTATTTTGCCGATTGAAAAAGCTCTTGGGATCTGTTATGTGGCTTCCTGCTGGAAAGTTGAATACAAACTACACTTTTGCAACAAAGTTTTACTCTTTGTCCCCAAACAATGTAAGCTGAGATTGAGCCTGGCTGCGAGTTTGAGCCCTGCGAGGCAAAGCAAAATTGGCCGTAATGCCACGCTGAGAGGGAGGGATTCGGTTGGCTGGGAATGAAGGACTCCTCTCCCCTGTCAGGAGCCTGTGGTCCATCCGCACCAGCTGTGCTAGAGGAGCTAACGCCACTGGAGTACTGGTGTGTGTGTGTGTGTGTGTGTGTGTGTGTGCGTGCGTGCAGTAAACACACTGCAGCTCAGCTAACGCTGCTGGTGCACATTTGTGTGTGTGTGTGTGTGTGTGCATGCGGTAAACACACTGCAGCTCAGCTAACGCTGCTGGTGCACAGTTGGGTGTGTGTGTGTGTGTGTGTGTGTGCGGTATACACACTGCAGCTCAGCTAATGCTGCTGGTGCACTGGTGTGTGTGTGCTGTCCAGATGTCACAAGGAAGAAACATTTGTGAGATTATGGGTGGACTCTCTCCAGTGCTGCCACCGTGGGCCTCTCTCTCTCCAGGCTGCCATCGTGGGCCTCTCTCTCTCCAGTGCTGACACTGTGGGCCTCTCTCTCTCCAGGGGTGCCATCGTGGGCCTCTCTCTCTCCAGGGCTGCCATCGTGGGCCTCTCTCTCTCCAGTGCTGACACCGTGGGCCTCTCTCTCTCCAGTGCTGACACCGTGGGCCTCTCTCTCTCCAGTGGTGACACTGTGGGCCTCTCTCTCTCCAGGGGTGCCATCGTGGGCCTCTCTCTCTCCAGGGCTGCCATCGTGGGCCTCTCTCTCTCCAGTGCTGACACCGTGGGCCTCTCTCTCTCCAGGGCTGCCGCTGTGAGTCTCTCTCTCTCCAGAGCTGCCGCTCTGGGCCTCTCTCTCTCCAGGGCTGCCGCTCTGGGCCTCTCTCCAGGGCTGCCGCTGTGGGCCTCTCTCTCTCCAGGGCTGCCGCTCTGGGTCTCTCTCCAGGGCTGCCGCTCTGGGCCTCTCTATCTCCAGGGCTGCCGCTCTGGGCCTCTCTCCAGGGCTGCCACTGTGGGCCTCTCTCTCTCCAGGGCTGCTGCTGTGGGCCTCTCTCTCTCCAGGGCTGCCGCTGTGAGTCTCTCTCTCTCCAGGGCTGCCGCTCTGGGCCTCTCTCCAGGGCTGCCGCTCTGGGCCTCTCTCCAGGGCTGCCGGGACTTGCCCCGAGGCGAGCGGCAGGTCCCAGCTTGTTCCTCCCTTTGATCATCGTTCAGCCGGCGGAAAAGCATATGCATACTCTCTTCCTCCCTCTCCACCGCTTCGCCTGCTAATAAATCTACAGACACCCACCCCACCCCCGCCCGGCGAGCAACCAATCAATCAGCCCCGACCCTCACTCTCCCCCTGCCGCACCTTGCTGTACCTGCACCCCCCCCCCCCCCCCCCCCCCCCCCTCCAAAAGTGGAATATGCTTAAAATTCCTTGCTTGTTAAAATGGCGTCCTCATTACTATTCTTACACACGCACACACACACCTGCAAAACATACTGATGTGCTGTAAAAGAAGATCAGCGATCACAATCACGGGGTGCAACTAAGGCTGCAGCATCGGACACAGAGGTTTAAATCAACACAGCTCCGTATTGGATCGCTCACACACACACACACCCCAAGGCACACTGTATCGGATCTGCACATGTACGCACGCACGCACGCACACACACACACACACACACACACACCCCGAGGCACACTGTATCAGATCTGC
>CM045896.1:37032500-37040000 GCA_025169545.1 Anguilla japonica
GGCTCCCCCAGGGCGAGTGGTGAACAGGTCTTGGCGCTGACCTGGCCCAGCAGGGTGCAAGTCCAACGTGGCGGCCTTTGAGGTGGGGGTGAGGGGGGGGGCTCTGGGCTCTCCATGCTGGCTCTGGGAGCTGCAGACCAGCTTTGAAGTGTCACCTCAAGTGGAAGAGCGAGGTGGCCGTGGAAACCATAACTGTACACATGCACACACCAGCGCACACACACATGCACGCACACACACACACGCAGGTGCACGCACAAGCACACCCTTCCATCCTCCTGTACTAGGCTATTTCTGGCGGCAAAATGAGCTCTTTCGGAACCCTTACATAACACCTGTGTAATCTAACCCGAGTGTTCTCCCTCAACACCGTCAAGGTTTCAGGACCAATCAGGTTTCGGCAAAGAGATTCGTTCCAAGGCACTGATCTCCTGTCACTCCAACACTTAACAGAGCTTGAAGGAAGAAACATCTTCTATAAAGGGCTTTTTGCTGAATAAAAAAAGAGCTAGAACAGAAGCTTAAGAACAAAACTCATCAATCGTATGTTTTCTGAGAGAATATGACACTTTTCCGTCGGATTTTTAAAGAAATATTGCCGGCTGCTCACGTTCGCACACCTGCATCGCGAGACCCGTCTCCGTTGGTTTGCAGCCGGGGTTCAGGGAGAGAACAGAGCCGAGCCGTTTCCAGGAAGAATCAGAGTAAGAAGTGGAAGAGAGAGGAAGAAGAAGAAAAAAAAACTCGCTAGCACTTCCACTTATGTCCCAGTTCACCGATAGCAGTTTTAACACCCCTGATTAACTCTGACATCTGAAGCCTTTCATCTTTCCCTCCGTCTCAGTTTTTAATCAGATTAACCCAAATGGGCGTCCTTTAATGGTGCTTTTTTAAAAGGAAATCTGAAAGAGGCTGATAATTAAAATAATTAAACCGCTGGGATTGGGGCTTTTTTCTGCCGCTTTTCTCTCACTCTTTCTCTCCCCCTCTTATTCTTTTTTTCAAATAAGTTTTGGATTTGCTTGCTAACATATTCAAAAGAATGGGTAACGACACTACACTCGTTCAATTGCCTTAACCGTACTCTCTGTGATCCACATAAGCCCCTCCCCCCTCTCCTCCATCCAATCATCAGCCTCTGAACTGCCGTGACCTGATGTTGGGGGGGGGGGGGGGGGGGGAGTGGGGGTGCAAATGTACAAACAGCCTTTATCCATTTTAACAATTCTACATACAGCCAAGCATAAAAAAATCATCTTAATTTATTCATGGGCTTTTTCAGCTTTTAATGAGGACAAATTAAGTGATTTTCCAGGGTGTCAGGATGGTGTTGCTCATCCAAAGGTTTCTTGTGCTTAAATTTTCTTTCAAGTTTCTGTTCATTTGGCATTCGAACATAAACACACATACACTCCTTTTGGCATAAATCTAAATATTTACAAATGAATGAGATCTGGAATAAATAGCTATTCGCACAAAACATTACCAGCTAACGTGATCGATAGGACATCTACTTCCACAAAAACTCAAAACAGACTCAAGAGCCCGTCAAATAAGTTATGATGAATGAAGATATTTCATTTAAAGCAAAGAATAAAATAAATAAATAAAAAAAAACATTACTACTGGCTTGAACCTCAACAGGGAATGCCCGAACCGACAATTTACAGTAAAGAAATTGCGGTTTTAAGTTTTATATGGTGTTAGAAAACTATTCGAAAGCTTTCCAAATTAAGTAATTTTGGTAACAGGGTGACATACAATAGCTGAATCAGACTGATATGGAATTGAGATACTTTTAATACTCATACTCTAAATTCCTTGCAAAACTTTTGCGTTTCTAGCGAGTCCAACGCAGGTGGGAGTCAGGGACGCTGCCATGGCAACAGATGGGTTAATGTCGTCACTGAACTTTCTATCAGGCAGGCCTTCAAAAAGGGAGGGCACGAGCTCGGTGGAGCGTCACGTCAACCCTCAGTTTCAGCCTCTGATCTTTTTCCGAAATAACGCGTTTCTGCCATCGACCGCATGGCACTTCACCTGTCAAACACAACACTGTGATCCCTCGCGCATAAATTAAACGCCCGAAACGTGGCGTGGGGGCGAATTAAACCCTAAGGACACAACACCCGCAGACATCCACACATCACCTCAGCTTCGTCGGTCCCAGACCAGCAGCCTGCTCGCCATCACAAGCCGAAGAACTACCCTTATCACGACTTTACACGGCCTTTCTGTATTTCAATTGCTGCTCCTCCCGCGACCCGCCAACGGCACAGAACCTGTTTTAAGCAGGCAGAGGGGAAGACGAATTCCTTTGCTGAGCAGTCTTAGTCTTATATTTAAATTTTCATAATGTCTTTGACAAAAACCGAGGAGCGATTTCACATTTGCACTGACATCTAATTTCTCGAGTACACTCCGAAATCACAAATTGCCACGGAATCCCACAGCGCCCAATTATCCTGCATCAATTCTCTGACCCCTCAGAATACTGGTAAATTAATCATGCGCTTTTGGCTCCGCCATCAGATGCATACAGTAAGCACACGTTTGATAAACTAATCATATTTGCTCAATTACTGTCACAGTGGTCCCCTTTCCCCCGAAAGCAAAGCGACACGAGCGCATATAGGCTAACCATGATAACTGTTTGGACGAGCCAACACTGTCGAGTTTAGAACATATCTTGGTCACTTCAGCAGCCTGTGTGTCCAAAAAAAAATCGACCCACTTCAAAAATAATCCTCAGAAAATTGTATTGGTCGCTATTTTATCGTAGAGACAAACAGCACAAATGGCTCATATTATACAGGTTATGGGGGAAGGTAAAGCACACCTTTAAATAGGTAGGTTCAGAACAATTAGCACCCAAGGGACAGCCTACGTATGACGCAGTAACACACCTGCTTGTCACTAAATCTAAAAGGTAGAATAGGCCGGTTTATTTAAAAATAAAAATAAAAATAAAACACCCGGCTACATTTCAGAATGTTAAATGAGCAAAGTCGGGTGAGTTGGGAACATAGTTCAAGTGCGTCCAATTTTTTTCCATTGATGTGATTTGAGGACATGCACACAGGAGGAGGCTATGCAATAAATTCATCAGTTACATATTCTGATGTCGTCTCGTGGACTTCAGTAACAATGTTTTGTTCTTTAATCGACCTGGTTAAAAAGGGGTCTAAACAATTAGAGTTAAAATGTAAAAAAAAAAACACATATATATATATATATATATATATATATATATATATATATATATATATATATATATATATATATATAAATAAAAAAAAATCACATTTTCCTTCTAGTTAAAGGGATACAATATCGCTCTCCTGAAATGATAGGGCAACATAAATACTTAACGTGTTTTTATTACTTTACAAGACATCGAGTGGACGCGTATACGCTAATCTAACAATTAGATTAGTTTTTCCTCATTTACCATATTGATCAATGGAAACGGTAGCCTACAGTAGCCTGTACTGTAGTTTCAACGCTCGGCTGCCGTACGTACCTGTTGAACAAAACGCACTGCAACCATGTTGTATTTGGAACAACAGTGCCCTCTGGTGGAATTAAGGCGTAACATATACTTTGGAAGGCATCGTAGAAAGGTGATTGAAATGCAGGTCCTATGACCATGAAAAGTCAGCGCGAAAGCGCCAATTTTCTGTCCACGGGGAGGTAGCTACCATACATTGCTTCAGTCCGTGTTCCAGATTTGGGAGGGTTTTACTCAGTGCGATGATAGCTAACTCAGTAATCATGCTTCGTGAAACAGGGCCCTGAGCTATCCCCTAAATACTCTGCCGAGTTTCAATTCAGTTCAGTTCTTTGCTTTTTTGCAACACCTAGCCTACACACGAGCTGCTGTGTCCTGATGGCGGCGCTATCTCCCCTTTTGAGGCAGTTGCTCTGCTCTCGAGTCTGTAGAGTAGTCAACTCAGCGGGTATTCGGGAGAATAACTAGCTCCCAGCGGTATCAAACAAGACCCCGGGGGAAGCTGTGTTTTTGTGGTTTCCTTTCACTCAGCGGCTAGTTCATGACTTGAAAACAAGTTTTGTGTGTCTGCTCTTTAGGAAATCAATTACTCAATCACTTACGTGCTGAAACGCACCAAAGACTGTTAGGGTCTGGCTATCATAAGAGAACCACGTTCTCTACGTGTTTATTGTAAAGACAATATGACAAAAACGAAAACAAAACAGGGGCAGGGAAATTTTTCAGAAACCCATCAATGAACAGGGGAGACTCACCCAGTTGTGAGAAACTGCCACGTCAGCCCAGCCGTCGGCCTGTCCCCCAAGCCTGGCGTTTTCCTTGCTTCCTCCTTATTCGTTTGGAGCAGCTCGTTTAATTTTGTTAAAGCGAATAATCCAAACACACAAGGTAAATTAACAGCCACTTCGAAAGTAGCGTTGTAACACAAGGGAAACAGATTAACGGCAAAGTAACGGTTAACAAATCTAAATCAGAAGCTTTTGCACCAAGAAAATGATCATTTAGAACGACACGTTCTCGCTTTGTCGTGAAATAAGGCCGTTATAAACTGGGCTACAACACCAAAAAATAAATCCCGCGTGTAAACTGAAATAAATCAAACAAAACTTCCAAACAGATGCAACCACCATTATCCAATTTCTTCCACCGCCCTTGGCGGGAGGTCACGCCCTTTAACGTGTTTCGGCTGGGAAGCGTTATGGTGTTCGGGACACTTGGGCACAACCGCCACCCGTAAGTAGCCTATTTTAACACCATTTTAAGACCCTCCTAAATATTGATATGAAATGCAACTCTACTTTGGAAAAAAAAGATATATAAATTCAACATCCAGAAAATGTGGAATTTAGACTCTCTTATTTGGTTCCCATTTGAAAATTGATAATGTGTAATGAACACAATGTTGAATTTCACTATGGTTTCTCCGATTCCTAAGTCTTTCTTTTCAAAGAGTATTGACTGCTATCGAAATCCAGTAGGCCTAGTGCCGCTTTCATGTTTGCTGATTTGCATTCGTTTTACATTTTATTTTTTTCCAGTGGAGGTTTCCTTTAATCCGATTTCAAGGTCAAGCTCCATGCTTATTGTCATATGTTAAAAATGCAAGTGCGTAAAACAATGAAACGCTTAGGGTCCTCACAAGCATCCTTCTCTGCGACAACAAAAAACAGCAACAAACAGACACAGTACAGTAATATAAAAAAGACAAACAGTAATGCAGAAAAATAAATAAATAATGTGTGTAAGAGTCAAAGATAATAAAGCACAATTAAAGTAAAAATCATAGAGCAAACCGTCTGGGACTGGGACGAGTCTATTTCGCAAATAGCATCGGGAAGACCTGCGGCAAGAAACTGTTCTGGAGCGGATGCTGCGGTACCTTCTACCGGACGGCATGAGCCGGAAAAGCCTGTGTGCTTGTCTGGGTAGGAGGAATCGCGGATAACGTGTTGTGCTCTGTTAAGACAGCGACTGGTGTGTAAAGGCCGTCAATGAATGGGCAGTGAAAGCCTGTGGGTGCTTGAGCAGTCCTTACGGTCTTTTGTATGGTTTTACGCTCCTGAACGGTAGAGTGCCTATACCAGACTGTGATGCAACCTGTTAAAATGTTCTCCGTAACACAGCGATACAAATTAACAAGAGGTATTTGGGCTTAGTCAATTTCTCGAGTCTCCTGAGAAAACAAAGACGACGCTGTTTATTTATTTAAATCATTAGAGGCTCATGTTAGGGAAAAAAGCGGTATAAAAAGCACATACCGAACCAGGGTCTAGCAATAACGGCTACACTGAGCTACTCTTAGACACGAGTCAAACGACCGTTATTCACGTGCACGGATCCGTAAGGAGAGAGAAGACAGCAGGAACTCTAGAGGTGTAGTGCAAAACATTGAAGACCATTTTTATTTTTTATTGTTCACAGTTAAACACAAGCAGCTGCTTTAAAGAACTTCCTTTTTCATCGGTTTTCAGAACCTCCTGCTCCAAACCCCTCCAAGAGTCCACCCCTCCAATTCCTCCGATTTCAGCTTGCACTGATTGTACCGTACAGTAGTTACCTCAGTTCTTCGTAAATCCTATTATTGGCATTTAAACATGGGATTGTTGTACATGCTTATGACAGCAAGGCGAACAGAAAAACAGCAGACTTTCAGCGATCAACAGGATTTGTATCATTTGGAAAGTTAAATGGAAAAAAACAACAACTCAGCTTTCAGTCCAAAATGCATACTCCTTAACCATACATATCAATGTGAATACCTGAAACTAATAAAATGTATTGCTGAAACAGAAGAGCAATTAGAGAACACAAATCATACTACATTCTGGCTGAACAAGTCATCACGTAGGGGTGGGGCAAAATTTGATTGACAGAAGGTGACTGTAAACACTTAAGGGCAAACCTTTTTTTTCTGTTTACAAATCAACGTAATCAGCTCAATCAGTTCAGACCACAAGTGGATTCTATGGGCATTCAATGAATCAGCTAAGGGCAAAGGTCAATAGGCAGAGGTAAAGGTGCTCTGTATAAGAATGCATCTGAATACATTGCAAACAGATGTATGCTTGTTTCCCTCAAACCTTGGCAAGCACAATGTCCAGAGTACAGAAATGAAACAGACATTCTTTCTGAAAAGGTAAGGAATTAAAAGCACTTTCATTGATAAACTGATCGTCTCACGATGGCAAAGAGAGACAATTTTCAGCACATAAACCAGCGAAACGTCTTTCCTCAGGGTGGGGTCATTTTGGCAAAATGCAAAGCCTACAAAACACACAGCCATGTTTAGAGGCAGTGCGCTGGAGCCACAGAGACGAAACACAGGCTCTCTGGGTAATGTAGTTCAATACTGCAGGGAAACATGACCAACGTTGCATGACCCTGGGGTGAGCAGTGGGTCACTTTCTCACATGTGCAATACTCTTTCTCCTCTGATTGGCCAATCTCCCAATGTGAAAACATTTGGACCAATCACAGATGAGTACTCATTGTTTGCAGGAAGAAAAGCATCAAGCCCACACATAATGACTTTGTAAAGGTAAAGGGGGAAACTTTGGCCCTAAAGCATGATGTTAAACAAGCAAACGGCTATGCTCATTATTGCTGCTTCTATGTTTTATAAGTACTGCCATCCTGCAGTAGAAATCACACAAGCTTCCTACAGCGCCCCCGTCTGGCAGGGATGAGCTGAGGGCATCACGACCGATTATTGCGTAACGTCAACCTTCAGATGGATATGAATGGGTTTGTGTTTTCTAGAACATGGTGTGCATGACGACGGAAAGGGCCACTTCCCGGTCATGTGACATTTCCACGTCCAATCCGTTTAATCCCAAGCCCCTCTAATTTTTAGTGGGGTTAGTGGTAAAGAAAAAAACATAAAAACAATTTTCGGTCAAAAACAGTCAATCCTTTGAGAATTTCACACTGATGAGGACCTGTATAACTTTTCCCTGCAGTAAAAAAAAAGCTCTTGGTGGTGAGGGGGT
>CM045896.1:37045000-37055000 GCA_025169545.1 Anguilla japonica
CAATGCTTTCAACTTTATGCTACTGTGTATGTGTGTGTGTGTGTGTGTGTGTGTGCATGTGTGTGTGTGAATGAGTGTATGTGCGTGTGTATACGTGTGTGCGTGTACGTGTGTGTGTATGTTTGTGTGTGTGTGTGAGTGTGAGTGTGTATATATGTGTGTATATATGTGGGTGTATATATGAGCGTGAGTGTGTATACATGTGTGTGGGTGTATATATGTGAGTGTGTATATATGTGGATGTATATATATGAGTGTGAGTGTGTATATATGTGTGTGTATATATGTGAGTGTGAGTGTATATATGTGTGTGTATATATATGAGTGTAAGTGTGTATATATGTGTGTGTATATATGTGAGTGTGAGTGTGTATATGTGTGTGTATATATGTGAGTATGTATATATATGAGTGTGAGTGTGTATATATGTGTGTGTGAGTGTGTATATGTGTGTGTATATATATGAGTGTGAGTGTGTATATGTGTGTGTATATATATGAGTGTGAGTGTGTATATATGTGTGTGTATATATGTGAGTGTGAGTGTGTATATGTGACGGGTGCTGGAGAAAAGGTCCGCAAGTCGGAAATCTTGAAATCGCGCTAGGAGGCAAAAAAGGTTTTTAAATTTTTTTTTTACTATTTTCCTTTTTTTCATATTACGAAAGTTAAAGTGTTGAAGAAGGCACTCAATAGAATAAACAACATTTTTAGGGTCACTAAATACTTATAATTTGTCAGCAAAGTCGGCTTGTTTTAGTGATTCTTACAGCCGGGTTTTGGAGGCGTGATGGGGGTGCAGTTTAATTAGCATGTTTGATTTTGTTGGCTATTGTCACTTTGTTTCGGTCAAGCCACCGCCCACAAATAAAGCCGTGTGGTAGTAGCCTATGTTTGTTTACTCTGTGAGGTTGCTACAATGGCGGACGCGCAATCAGTAGGTGAGAGTATAAGCTTTCTAACGATGTATAACATGTCTAATTTTGCTTTTGGAATAGCGTTTTTTTTATAGGTTAGCGTAACCGAACATTTTCTTACCTTGGCATTCGCTCTATATATGGTAGCATTAAAAGACGTCGCACCTAACGAAACATTGTCAACGATTTTTCGTAATTCCTTGGAAAATACCATTATTATTGAGGACTTCTGGGCATAGCTAAGCCATATGTTTGCTGATAGACCTACCTGACATTGATTTACTGTCTGTGTCTCCATCTACTGAACATAGATAAGATTTCATCATTGCTATGTAAGTATTACTGCTCAAAATATTTCGGTTATATACGTTATTTTAAAAATTGAGTGTCTTTAAATAGGTTAGTGGTATTATGTAATGTTTAAATTATATCTATGTTTCATCTTAAACCTTCGTAAGGGGCTCCTATGCTTTACAATGGACAAAAAGCATTATATTCCTTTTTGGAGAGATTTTGGATTTGTTTCTGGACCCTTAGCTATTTTAGACCAGTGTTAATAATTTAGACATTTTGGGTAGATTTGGAGATGCTGGGTACACTGCTTAGTTTTTTGCTTCATAGAGCTTTAGTAGTTCTACATATCCACCCTTAGATTTTATGAACTTGTGGTCAAGAAGTTTTTGATCCAGGACATGTATACTTTAACCTGCAATCTCACAGTATTTCATTGCGAACTAAAAAAGGAGCAAATTCATTTTAGATTTTTTGCCTTGACCATTGCATTTGTGGCACTTTATTCTTACAAAATTATGAATATAAAGTAATCTAAGTTAGTATTATAAATGGTACAAATGTATTGCTTCATTTAAGACATTTTTCTAGTCTCTGGTGTTCACATCTGGAGTTATAAAGCTTTAAATAGGGTAACCCCTAAATGGGCAAGGATTTACAGGTACTCTAGTGGGGGAGTGGTTGGGGTGGAGTTAACTAGCTATTGTTCCCACCCATTATCTCCCTGTGAGAAGTGTGAAAAGTTCAAGATCTTTCAAGGGGATTTTCTCTGCTACTTGATTTTAGGAGTACCAACATTCAAATAAGCATATCTTCTTAAAACCTTTTCAGATTTCAATGTATGACACATCATTTGAAAGCTTACAATCTGCACTTTCATAATCTGTAAAAAACTGAAAAATGACCTTGCCCTACTTGCGGACCAAAACACCAGCACCTGTCACATATGTGTGTGTATATATGTGAGTGTATATATGACGGTGTATATATGTGAGTGTATAAATGTGAGTGCGTATATATGTGAGTGTGTATATGTGTGTGTATATATGTGAGTGTGAGTGTGTATATGTGAGTGTGTATATATGTGGGTGTATATATGAGTGTGAGTGTGTATATATGTGTGTGTATATATGTCGGTGTATATATGTGAGTGTGTATATGTGTGTGTATATATGTGAGTGTGAGTGTGTATATGTGTGTGTATATATATGAGTGTGAGTGTGTATATATGTGTGTGTATATATGTGGGTGTATATATGAGTGTGAGTGTGTATATATGTGTGTGTATATATGTGAGTGTGTATATATGTGTGTGTATATATGTGGGTGTATATATGAGTGTGAGTGTGTATATGTGTGTGTGTATATATGTGGGTGTATATATGAGTGTGTGTGTGTATATATGTGTGTGTGTATATATGTGTGTGTGTATATATGTGGGTGTATATATGTGAGTGTACCTGCAGCTCCTGGGTCCTGCTGTAGTACTCATCGCGGGCCTGCTGAAGTTGCCGTATCTGGTTGTGCAGGCAGGTCACCACCGTCTCCCTGTCAGCCCACAGCTGCCGGTACCTCCGCTGCTCCACCTGCAGGCTGTCCCTCAGGGACGAGATGTCCACCGTCTGCAGGCTCAACCGGTCCTTCTGCCGGGGGGGGGGGTCACCAAATTAGCCTGCTCCACCCTGGCCTGCTCTGTGTGTACTTTACAGTCTAATAACCCCGACCTGCTTTGTGTTTTTACATTACAGTCTAAGCCCACCCTGCTCTTTGCGTGTACATTACAGCCTAACCCCAGCCTGCTCTGTGTGTGTACATTAGTCTAACCCCCACCTGTTCTGTGTGTGTACATTACAGTCTAACCCCGCCCTGCTCTGTGTGTGTACATTACAGTCTAACCCCACCCTGCTCTGTTTGTACATTACAGTCTAACCCCAACCTGCTCTGTGTGTACATTACAGTCTAACCCCGACCTGCTCTGTGTGTACATTACAGTCTAACCCCTGTGTTTGTACATTACCTGCCCTGCTGCGTGTGTACTACAGCCTAACCCCGTGCTCTCTGTGTTTGTATCAGTCTGACGCTAGTGTTTGTTGGCGCTGATGCTAGGCGGAGGCGTTACCATGGCGTTGTTGTGCTCCTGCAGCGCGGTGGCGTTGATGATGCGCGCAGCAGGCGGCGGTTGCGCACGGCGTGCTGCTCCCTCTTGTAGCGCTCGTACAGCAGCTGGCTGTGCAGCAGGAGCAGCTGGCTGCGCAGCGTCTGCAGCTCGTCCCAGGGGGCGGAGCCTGCTGGGAAGAAGGACAGACTGCGTCATTCAGCCTGATCTACACAGTCGTCCCCCTCCCCCCCTCCCCCGCGCTGGCAGAGCCGCGAGCGTGACCCAGTACTGCGGTGCTGTACAGGAGCAGTTCACAGAGCCCCATAACCTGGAGGTTGCAGGCTCAAATCCAGCGTGCACACTTGGTGCAATGGCACGTGGTGGTTCAGAAGAGCCACAGGGTCCACTTGCTGTGTGTTCACTCTAAAACTCTAAAACCAGCAGAACGGTCAAACCCAAGAAAGCAGCTGTGCAATCAACGCCTATATCGCTGGTGGTCTGGGATAACTGATCAGTTAAGTCATGGATGGGATACTGTTGGTGGTCTGGGAAAACTGATCAGTTAAGTAAGGGATGGGATATCACTGGTGGTCTGGGATACATGCACGTCTTTGTTTCCGCCAACTACCCTGGATAAATCCACCAATTAGCTGTTTGCATCAGCACGGGTTGCGTGCAGATTTAGACCAAAGTACCGCAGCTTATAAATGAATGTGGCTAAAACGTTGGCTCGTGACTGGCCTAGTTAAGCACTGAGGAGCGGGAGCTGGAGTGAAATCCCGACGCGGACCTCCGGGAACGGATTTCCTGCCCGAGCGAAGCGCCAAGCGAACCCCGAGGCTCTCCGGGAGGAGGAGGAGGAAGAGGAGGAGGAGGAGGAGGACAGAGAGTCCCTGCTGTAGGGCGGTTTACAGAAGCGCACCCCTTATCTGACCCCCCCCCCCCCCCCCAAAAAAAAACAGACTGTGTTTACTGTGCTGACAGGGAGTCAGCAGGGTTTGATAAAGAGACCGCTGGATCAGCATTATGTAAACCTTAAGTTGGTGTCTTTGATGGTGAGGTCAGCTACAAAGTTTAAAGCCGGCTTATAGAGACCGGACAACCAGGATCAACAATGTTACTGTTTTGTTATGACCGTCTTTATTTTTTTGTCTTTTGTCTTTGTCTTTTTCCTTGGGTATATATGGGGAAAAGTAGAATAGTTTGAGTGCATAGAATTCAACTACACCACGACATTATCAGAAAGTAAAATCCTATTTATCCACCCCTGAAGCTGAAGACTCCAGGTGACTGGAACCTGTACACTATTGTGTCATAGCTTGAACCTGGCATCCCTCTTTGATGCACACACAGTTTTGTCTTATCAGTATAAAGGCTACACACATAGCAGGATCAGAGGCACGCCCGCGTCTACCAAGATAGATAGCGATCCGTATAGAGCCACACTACTGGCAGATCACTTGCAGTCTCCTCCTTCTATGTATAACTGTTCGCGCAGAGGAGGTTCAAACTCTATTTTGAAGTTAGATAACAGATATTGAATGAATCACATTCCAGTAGCTTACTAGTACTGCTCTTTGGTATACCTGAGCGGATTCTTACTAGATCTGCTGTTTGGTATATCTGAGGGGATTCTTACTAGTCCTGCTCTTTGGTATACCTGAGCAGATTCTTACTAGATCTGCTGTTTGGTATATCTGAGGGGATTCTTACTAGTCCTGCTCTTTGGTATACCTGAGCAGATTCTTACTAGATCTGCTGTTTGGTATATCTGAGGGGATTCTCACTAGATCTGCTGTTTGGTATATCTGAGGGGATTCTCACTAGATCTGCTGTTTGGTATATCTGAGGGGATTCTCACTAGATCTGCTGTTTGGTATATCTGAGGGGATTCTTACTGGATCTGCTGTTTGGTATATCTGAGGGGATTCTCACTAGATCTGCTGTTTGGTATATCTGAGGGGATTCTCACTAGATCTGCTGTTTGGTATATCTGAGGGGATTCTCACTAGATCTGCTGTTTGGTATATCTGAGGGGATTCTCACTGGATCTGCTGTTTGGTATATCTGAGGGGATTCTTACTGGATCTGCTGTTTGGTATATCTGAGGGGATTCTTACTGGATCTGCTGTTTGGTATATCTGAGGGGATTCTCATCGGATCTGCTGTTTGGTATATCTGAGGGGATTCTCACTGGATCTGCTGTTTGGTATATCTGAGGGGATTCTTATGGATCTGCTATATCTGAGGGGATTCTCACTGGATCTGCTGTTTGGTATATCTGAGGGGATTCTCACTAGATCTGCTGTTTGGTATATCTGAGGGGATTCTCACTAGTCATGCTGTTTGGTATATCTGAGGGGATTCTCACAGATGAAAAGGCTGGGGATAAAGCACTGGGGCTCCTCAGGCACCCCGAGTTCAGCTGCAGCTTTAATACTCCTGCTTACCTCCAAAATGGTTCCAATCAGCTGACCTGCTCGGCAAAGGTGATCTGTGGGAAAGAGGGAGAGAGAGAGAGAGAGAGAGAGAGAGAGAGAGAGGGGGAGAGGAGAGAGTGATGGGGATGGGGGAGAGCAAGAGATGGGGAAGGAGAGTAAGAGAGAGAGAGAGAGAGATGGGGAATTAAGTTAAGGTCCAAAGGTCATGTATTACAGTAGAACACAGCAGAGTCTTACAGAGTGGCACCCACCAGCTCTAAATCTGTGCCCCCCCCCCACCCACTTAATTCAGTTACATTTCTAAAGTGAACCACACATCACAGCCAAGCTTTGAGGACAGCATTGGGGGCTGGCTCGGGGGGGGGGGGGGGGGGGGTTCGGGGGAGATTCTGGAATCAGCGCGCACACTGCTGCCCCTGACTGTGCTGCCGTTGTTGTGTTTTTACGGCACGGGACAATGGCGGCCTGTTTCCCAGACGATGTGCGATCCGATCCCCAGGCGGGGCCATCCTGTTCATGCCCCCCCCCCCCCCCCCGCACCGCCAGAAGCTGCTCTCGCTTCCCAAACACCACAGAGCAAGAACCCTAAACCCCCCATGGGGACCTTTCAGACGCCCAGAGGACAGTCTGGCCGGGTTCGAGCATCAGCCCTGCCGCCCAGAATACGAGCGGATGCGTTTAAAAACATGAGACTGACTGCAGTCAGCGGCACAGCGGCTACTCAGGCCTGGGCTCTGGTCGTGGGTCTTTGGGGGGGGGAGGGCCCAACTGGGGCCGGATTCACGATAACTGCGCCGAGTAAAACCCGGAACCCCCCAAATCTGGTACATGGACTGAAGTAAAAAGAGCTGTTCCAGGTCTTTACTCAGCGCAGTCATCCAGATATCTCAGTAATCCTGCTTCGTGATACAGGCCACATGACAAAGAGCAGGTGAACTTTCACTCCAAGGACCAATCAAATTCTGCTTGCTCAAACTAATCCAAACAACCAATTTACACGGAGTAATGCACGTGCAGTCATTGTAACAAACACATAATCCTAAACGTAGAAATATGCGCGGACATATGCTAGGGTATATTTTAATAAGCGGTGGGTGGCACAAAAAATGAGGAAGTGGGTAGAGGGTATGGGCCCCCCCTGCCCCCACTCCCCCGCCCCACCCCCAGCGGCTCGAGGGCCAGCTCACCTCTTGCCGTGGACGTCGCTGCCTTGCTGAATGAGGCGGTCCAGCACCTCCAAGGGGGACTCGGTGGTGGTAAACCCCTCCCCCTCCCAAAGCCCCTCCCCCTGCCCCTCCTCCGGTCTCCGCCCCTCCCCGGCCCGCCGCGACGCCTCTGCGGTCCGCCGCCCCACGAACAGGGAGGCGGCTTTGGGCAGCGCCAGGTCCAACAGGTCCCTGTAGGCAGGGGGCGGAGTCTTGCAGGGGCTGGGGGGGGAGGAGGGGCCGTATTTGGGCGGGCGCCGCGCCCCCCTCCTCCTCGGGGGCCGGCGGGCTGCGGGGGGGTCGGCCCGCGGGGGCGGGGCGGTCGATGGGGGCGAAGAGGGCCGCGGGCGCCTCCTCCGTCCTGTCGGGTGCGGACGGCGCCTGTCCCGGGCAGGGGGGGCGAGGGCCCGGGGGGGCGGGTGAGGGCTTCTCCTGGGCACCCGTCAGAGTCTCGGTGGTGCGGTAGAAGGGCGAGTCGAACCCCCGTGGGGCCGGGACGTCCCGCTGGTCCTGGGTGATCTTCAGCAGCTCCTCGGTGATGGCCTCTGTCAGGACAGGGGCGGGAGAACGAGACGGGACGGGGTGTGAGAGTGCTGTTCAGCAGAGCGGGGTGTACCACTGCACATATTCTACTGTTACCCAAAACCTGCACCCCAATATTCTACTGTTACCCGAAACCTACACCCCAATATTCTACTGTTAGCCAAAACCTGCACCCCAATATTCTACTGTTAGTCAAAACCTGCACCCCAATATTCTACTGTTAGCCAAAACCTGCACCCCAATATTCTACTGTTACCCAAAACCTACACCCTAATATTCTACTGTTACACAAAACCTACACCCCAATATTCTACTGTTACCCAAGACCTACACCCCAATATTCTACTGTTACCCAAAACCTACACCCTAATATTCTACTGTTACACAAAACCTACACCCCAATATTCTACTGTTACCCAAGACCTACACCCCAATATTCTACTGTTACCCAAAACCTACACCCTAATATTCTACTGTTACACAAAACCTACACCCCAATATTCTACTGTTAGCCAAAACCTGCACCCCAATATTCTACTGTTACCCAAAACCTGCACCCCAATATTCTACTGTTAGCCAAAACCTGCACCCCAATATTATACAGTTACCCAAAACCTACACCCCAATATTCTACTGTTAGCCAAAACCTGCACCCCAATATTCTACTGTTAGCCAAAACCTGCACCCCAATATTCTACTGTTACACAAAACCTACACCCCAATATTCTACTGTTACCCAAAACCTACACCCCAATATTCTACTGTTACCCAAAACCTGCACCCCAATATTCTACTGTTACCCAAAACCTGCACCCCAATATTCTACTGTTAGCCAAAACCTGCACCCCAATATTATACAGTTACCCAAAACCTACACCCCAATATTCTACTGTTAGCCAAAACCTACACCCCCAATATGCTACTGTTACCCAAAACCTACACCCCAATATTCTACTGTTACCCAAAACCTGCACCCCAATATTCTACTGTTACCCAAAACCTGCACCCCAATATTCTACTGTTACCCAAAACCTGCACCCCAATATTCTACTGTTACCCAAAACCTACACCCCAATATTCTACTGTTAGCCAAAACCTGCACCCCAATATTCTACTGTTAGCCAAAACCTACACCCCAATATTCTACTGTTAGCCAAAACCTACACCCCAATATTCTACTGTTAGCCAAAACCTACACCCCAATATTCTACTGTTACCCAAAACCTGCACCCCAATATTCTACTGTTACCCAAAACCTACACCCCAATATTCTACTGTTACCCAAAACCTACACCCCAATATTCTACTGTTACCCAAAACCTACACCCCAATATTCTACTGTTACCCAAAACCTGCACCCCAATATTCTACTGTTACCCAAAACCTACTCCCCAATATTCTACTGTTACCCAAAACCTACACCCCAATATTCTACTGTTACCCAAAACCTACACCCCAATATTCTACTGTTACCCAAAACCTACACCCCAATATTCTCTGTTAGCCCAAAACCTACACCCCAATATTCTACTGTTACCCAAAACCTACACCCCAATATTCTACTGTTACCCAAAACCTACACCCCAATATTCTACTGTTACCCCAAAACCTACACCCCAATATTCTACTGTTACCCAAAAACCCTGCAGTACCCAAAACCTGCACCCCAATTCTCTCTCTCAAAACACTGAACATTTTCAGTTACCCAAAAACCTACACCCCAATATTCTACTGTTACCCAAAACCTACACCACAATATTCTACTGTTACCCAAAACCTACACCCCAATATTCTACTGTTACCCAAAACCTGCAGTTCTCTCTCAAACAGGAACATTTTCAGTGGCTACACACAGAGCCTTGTCAATCATCACTGTGTCCTGGCCCAAAGTGGGACACTGATGTCCCCTGCAGAGGATGCTGCCCCGCCCTAGCCCGCCCAGCCCCACCACGCCCGGCCCCGCCCTTCCATGCCCCGCCCGGCCCCGCCCCACCAGGCCAGGCTCCGCCCACTCACCCTCCCGCTCCGCCTCCGCGCGCTGCTGCTGCTCCTGCTCCTGCTTCTTTCACGAAGGCCGACACCTCCGTCAGGTTCATGCGTACACCCTCACAGACACCACCTGATTGGAGGACATGGGGGACAGAGAGGGCGGGGAAAGAACCCCATTGGTCAGACCACATGTCACATGTCACCGTAGGACCCCATGCAAAAGTCCCTTTAATAAGTATTAAAAGCACAATTTTCCTGGAAGAATATCACTTAATTACATTCCTAAAGGTCCCTTGAACGATTTAATCGTGTAACTCAGTTAATTCTGGGAATGCCCGTTGAGACGTACCAAGCCCACCGCAACGCTCCCCTAATACGGGAAATACTGGGATGGCCAAACAAACACTTTCTCTGGGTTTATTCTGTCACTGAAGAATGCTGGATCCCCTTTAAAAACACCTAAACATCCTGACCGCAGGATGCAAGCTAACCCAGTAAAATGGTGGAAAGCTCTGAA
>CM045896.1:37060000-37170000 GCA_025169545.1 Anguilla japonica
TGTATGAGCCTGAGTGTTAAGGCTCTGCTGTGTTTTATATGAGCTTGAGTGTTAAGGCTCTGCTGTGTTTTATATGAGCCTGAGTGTTAAGGCTCTGTTGTGTTTTATATGAGCTTGAGTGTTAAGGTTCTGCTGAGTTTTATATGAGCCTGAGTGTTAAGGCGCTGCTGTGTTCTATATGAGCCTGAGTGTTAAGGTTCTGCTGTGTTTTATATGAGCCTGAGTGTTAAGGCTCTGCTTTGTTTTGATGTGGGTGTTTGCTGGAAGGCAAGCGGAGGCATTAGGGCTGTGAATGCTCAGCCTAAGCAGATTTCCTACATGCACTGACTCGTGGACTGCAGCGGGTATGGGGAACAACAGGCTTCAGCTTAGAAAGTTTACAATAATGACAATACAAATGTGAAATGCCGATTAGGGGACTCACCTGCCGTTGGGGGATGTGGGGGCTGTCATGGGGGGGCTGTGTCCCTGAGAGCGGGGGCAGAAGTGGGGGTAGGGTCTGGCGGGGGTCGCAGTAGGAGGTGGAGGAGGAGCTTCCTGCAGAAAAAAACAGCAGCTCTCCAAATTAGGGCATCAACAACACCTCATCCCCAGTCCTGTACACTGTCGCCATGGCAACCTCTCTTTGTGACATCACATAGGCAAGTGACCGCCATGTTTTTCCAAGGTGAACAGAAACAGTCACAATTCCAGCAACGCTTAGCAACAGAGAACTCGCACATTCACCACACTGGAAAAACTACAAGATGGCCGCAAATGTTTTTTTTCAAGCCCCATTACATCACTTGTTGCACAGGGTGTGTACAGACAGATCATCAGCAAATGATTAAAATGGCAGTCTTGATAAGCCAGCCCATTTCGCATCACAGACCAATAGAGTGTTACAGTTTGTAGTCCTAAAACTCAAAAGTGAGTATCGCATTTTTGATCCGTGGGTTCCCTCAGCAGATTTCCAGTTGTTAGCAACTTACTTTTTTAAAGCACATAACGAATTCATGGCTGAGATATCAACGAGTTGAGATATCAACGGGTGTAATTTATCTTGTAGAACAAAATGTGAAACTGTCTTAGGCTTACGTTAACTTACGTTATCTTACATTAACCAGACCTTATTTCTGCAGAAAACAAAATCCCTATGGGAAAAAAGCACTGCAAATCTAGGGAGGGAACCCATGGCGAAAGAAACTTCCGAGTTTGCCTACAAAAAGACTATATGACACTATATGAATCTTAACATTCATTCAGCCCATAAACATGTGAATAGGCCAGTCAGGCTTCAGGCAGGGTAGGCTCAGGACAGCCAGCCAATCAGATGAGGGCAGAGCGAGCCGGAGGAGGAGGGGGCCGGGGCGCTGGACTGACTGTAGCTGCTCTGCAGGTCCGCATAGGGGCTGGGGGCGGTGTCCCGGTTGGGGGCGGTGTCCGGGGGGCGGGGCTGCAGAGGGGTGGGGCCATGGTCGGGCAGGGCGGAGTAGCCCTCCTCACATGAAGCCTCTTTGGGGTCCAGGGACACTTTGGCACATTCGATGACGATGTCGTGGATCTCAAACTTCTTCCACCTGCAGGACCGGGAGGGGGGGGGGTTGCGGGACACGTTTGAGTGTAAAAGCCAGAATCCTGGATTCTTGGACTCTCCTCAGCCAGAGGATTTTTTGGGGTGCAGGGTGGGGGTGTATGGGTGTGACACTTGCCTGGTGGGGTCCAGCTCATGGTCCTTGTTTCCAGTCACTAATTCTGGGTGAATCCGTACATGTTCCAGCATTGGCTGTGAGAATTGAACAGAAATCAAACAGATATACACACACACACACACGCGTATGGTGCACACAGACACAAACACACACACACAGACCACGCAGATAAGAATTGACATAGTCAATCATTTTCCTCCAATAACAGTAATCTGATTATTCACATTGTCTCCAGCTGCAAACTTTCTCTCATAATGAAAGAGCTGCAGAGGAGCTGCAGGAGCTGAGGAGCTGACCTTCACCACCTCCTGAAAAGCATCCATGTTCTCCTTCATGCTGTAGTGGGAGCGCAGGTAGGAGATGAAGTTGCAGGGGTACATGCCATACAGCCGGTGGAAGAGAGAGTACACGCTGGCGTGCAGGTGGATCAGGAACACCTCCGTCACATGACCTGGGTCACAAACACACACATGCATGCACACAAACAGAGAAGTGATGTCAAGTACCTGATGATGTAAATGTTTTCTGCTCTGTGCTGAAACTTTTAATTCCTGCTCCAATCGATCAATAGTTCCTGTTTCCTGTATCTCCCTTGTTTCCACTCAAGGTCTTACTGTCGCCAACGACCCAATGAGAGTGAGCTCTCCTCCACCCACAGCATCCCAGCTTCTTCCTCTTCTGGGATGTTTTCTGTGGTGGGGGAGGGGCTCACCTGGGTGTGGGAGGAGCTTGCTCGGATGGGGGAGGGGCTAACCAGACTTGTTGGAAGGGCTCATTTGGGTGTGGGAGGGGATAACTTGGATGGGGGAGGGGCTCACCTATATGTGGGAGCGGCTTGTCTGGGAGGGGGAGGGGCTTGCCTAAATTGAGGAGGGGCTAACCTGAATGTGGGAGGGGCTCATTTGGGTGTGGGAGGGGATAACCTGGATGTCGGAGGGGCTCACCTACATGTGGGAGGGGCTTGCCTGGGTGGGGGACGGGCTAACCTGGGTAAGAGAGGGGCTTGCCTGGGTGGGGGAGGGGCTAACCTGGGTGTGGGAGGGGCTTGCCTGGGTGGGGGAGGGGCTAACCTGGGTGTGGGAGGGGCTCACCTGCATGTGGGAGGGGCTTGCCTGGGTGGGGGGGGGGGCTAACCTGGATATGGGAGGGGCTAACCTTGGTATGAGAGGGGCTCACCTACATGTGGGAGGGGCTAACCTGGGTGTGGAAGGGGCTCACCTGCATGTGGGAGGGGCTTGCCTGGGTGGGGTGGGGGGGCTAACCTGGATATGGGAGGGGCTAACCTTGGTATGAGAGGGGCTCACCTACATGTGGGAGGGGCTAACCTGGGTGTGGAAGGGGCTCACCTGCATGTGGGAGGGGCTAACCTGGGTGTGGGAGGGGCTCACCTACATGTGCGAGGGACTAACCTGGGTGTGGGAGGGGCTAACCTGGGTGTGGGAGGGGCTCACCTTGGTTCCGCAGGTTCCAGGCGGCAAGGCGGCCGAAGACGTCAAAGAACTCGTACAAGTAATGCCTGCCCGCCTGCGGGATCATGGGCAGCAGCGTGATCAGCACCAGAACCCCAGTGATGAGGACCACCACGTCCGAGTCCGTCTGTCAGAGACACATTTTAACACATTAAACAAGCTTAAATATTAACGTTTATCAGCTAGAACCCCAGTTATGAGGACCACCACGTCCGAGTCCGTCTGTCAGAGACACACGTTAAACAAGCTTAAATATAAACGTTTATCAGCCAGAACCCCAGTTATGAGAACCACCACCTCTGAGTCTGTCTGCCATGTTTATACAAGCCTAAACATTCACATTTATAAGCAGGCCCAAGTTAACACGCTGCCTAGTTACAGGCATACTATGCTGGATTTTCTAGCCTTGCTGTGGTCCTGTGTTTACAATCAAAGAAGTCTCCACCTCTGTCTTCAACCCCGCCCACTCACCCCCGAGTACCCGACTGAGTCACAGACGCACAAACTCATTAGAAACTACCGGCAAATTTCTCCCATCAATTACATCGTCCGGTCGAGAGTCAGGGCCACGAAACGGACACGTACAAATAATTTGAAAACCGGACGTCTGGCAACCCTACCTGGACATTACTACCGTTACTAACAGGTCCAACGAACAACTCCGCGTCAATTTTCATCCCCTCGGCAAACTTCAGCTGATACCACCGAAAAAAAGCAACTCCAAGGTTAGGTGTAGTTCATGAACAAGCCCAGTCGGCTTGTCTCTTTGCTTTGCTCAATCTGGCCCATTACAACGGCAAGCAAGCTACCAGCAAACATTGAAATCTGATCCCAAACCACAAGCTCTGTAGCCACACCCACTCCTCCCCACATAGAAAAGAATACCGCGCCCAGGAAAGTCCAAAATATATTTTAGAATAACTAACAGGTAAACGTGCATGAATTCGGCTAAAGTATGTAAACACAGAGAATGCAGGTGTATCATAGATATCCCTTAACATGGTAATTTTATAATTTTTCAAGGTAAAAATTCTGCATAATATATCTTTAAATGTAAAGACACAGAAGACAGAAAAGGTAGTGCTTTACTGATGTAGAGGTCCCACCCAACCCCCACTCCATTTAGTCTTGCATTTGTGTGTGTGTGTGTGTGTGTGTTTGCGTATACCCGTGTGTTTATGTATGCGTGTGTGTGTATGTGTGGTGTGTCTGTGTGTGTGCGTGTGTGCATGTGCGGTGTGCGTGTGTGCATGTGTGGTGTGCGTTTGTGTATGTGTGTGTGTACGTGTGTGTGTGAGTATTTGTGTATGTGGGTGTGTGTGTGTGTGCATGCATGTGTGGTATGTGTATGCATGTGCTTGTATGTGTGTGTGTATAGTACAGTATAATACATGGGGGGCGGGATTACCCAGCATACCTTGAGGCATTTGAGCAGCGAGGCGAGCAGGGGGAAGCGGGTGATCTTGTGGATCCAGGAGGGCTGCTTGCGAACCACGTGGCCCAGGAGGGTGAGAGTGGGCAGGCGGCTGGCTGGCTTGGACAGGCACTCATTCAGCTTGTCCAGGAGGTGCTGCGGGGAGGGGGGGGGATTAGGATACGCCCAGTACCGTACAGAAACGCCAGTCAAACAGGTGTGCCGTTACCCGACAGACAGACCCCACAGCCGCTGGCCCCACATCACTACACCGCACACCGTAACACACCGCTCCAGCACTGCTGAAACACAGTGACCACGCGTTACAGCTTCACTTCTACGTCTGTGCAAAAGGCTGCAGATGCGCTTTAATACAGAAACGGCGCTTCTCTCTGAGTGCGGATCGTGTTCGCCGTGCTTTAAGGATCTTCCACATCCACCCGGCAATCCATCCACCTGACCCACCCCCACCCAGGGCATCAGAGTCGAACCTCTTTGTAAATGGAATATATGTTAAAATACATTCAAATAAACATATTAGATATATGTTGCAATATATTAGCAGATTTACAATTTACTGCTTCAAGGTGTCACAACATGTTAAACTGCTGTGAAATATATCAATTATAATGTTTTCCAAAAAATACTATTTTGTTTGAGAAATGGTTGTGGAGGGGAGGGTGAGGGGGGGGGGCGTGGGGAGGGGCATCAGTAGTCTGTCAGCTCTCACTGTTAAATGGGGGCTCCGTCCTCTGCCAGGTGGGAGGTGATCATTACACAGAGCTCATAACTGCCTT
This sequence comes from Anguilla japonica, assembly GCA_025169545.1. Classification (NCBI taxonomy): domain Eukaryota; kingdom Metazoa; phylum Chordata; class Actinopteri; order Anguilliformes; family Anguillidae; genus Anguilla; species Anguilla japonica. Next base: position 37,065,372 of record CM045896.1, read on the forward strand.
TCCACCCCCCCAGTTACTAAACACAGGAAATATCCAGCTGGGAAAATCATCACATAACACAGCTGCTACGGACTCTGAGAAAAACGTTCAGCACATTCACGATCGCCCGTTCTCCACACATCGAACGAGAGGAGTGTTTTTTTTTCACCATTCTGCATTCCCATGTGGAGACATGGACAAATCTGTCCCTTAACATCTGAACCTCTTTCGCACTTCGTCAAACATGAGCACTTCACTTAACACTTGACACGTCTGCTCAACACATTTGTGCAGTTGAGTATAGAAGCAACAAATGTGATTATAGAGCTTCTACTGGATCTACTAATGTGCACATCGTAATGATTAGCAACTCAACAAGATATCTAGCTGTTGAGCTAGATGTGGCTTTATTAGGATTGGAATGAAAACCTACAGGATAGCAGATCTCCTGGAACAGATTTGGTTACCAATGGCTTAGACAGCTGTGCAGAAAGGTACTGTAATGAGAATGTAATGGTATGGTAACATGACTGTAATGAGATTGTTGTGGTACCTTAACAGGACTGTAATTAAACTGTAATGGTACTGTAATGAGACTATAACAGGACTGTAATGAGACTGCAATGATAATGTAACAGAACTGTAATGATACTGCAATGGTACTGTAACTGGACTGTAATGAGACTGTAATGGTACTGTAACAGGACTGCAATGAGACTGCAGTGACACTGCAATGGTACAATGGTACTGTAAGGAGACTGCAACAGGATTATTATGGTACTGTAACGGGATTACAATGAGGCTGTAATGGTAATGTAATGGCACTGTAATGGTTACTGAAATGAAACTGTAATGGTACAGTAACAGGACTGTAATGGTACTGTAATGGTACTGTAACAGGACTGTAATGTCTCACCTTGTCGTGTGGCTCCCTCACAGAGGTCAGGATCTGCAGGGCCTGGGAGGAGCTGGTCTCCAGGTAATAATCCACCAGCCCATTCAGCAGCACAGAGCCTCGGTCTGCAACAAACATGCACACACACACACGCACACACATGCACACGCACAAACATTCACACACACACGCGCACACACGAACACACACACACACACACGCACACACACACAAACACAAACATTCACACACACACACACACACACACACACACACGTGCACACACGAACACACACACACACACACACACACACACACATACATGTGCATGCACACAGACACACAGAATAGAGGAAAGAATTCAAATTCACAATAGATTCTCTTACTGCAGCAACCGGCTGAGTGTAGAAAAACAGACAGAGAAGAAAGCAGAGTTTTCAGACTGCAGCAGCACAGGTGTGCAAACACAAACCCCGGCGCTCCACTTTCCCCGTAAACCCGCTGACCCAGACTGGCAGACTACCCAACAGGCCGGCCTGATTACCCCCCACCGTGTGGGCGGGGCCCGGGAGCAGGAGCCTGACCTGCACTCAGCTGCTCGGTGATGAGGGCCTTGACCTGGTCCAGCTGGCGCAGGTCCGAGGATTCCAGCAGCGGAAGGAGGTCACCCACGTTCGGCTGGTCCCGGGCCATGGCGTCCCGGTGGCGGGGGGGGATGGGGACGGGGGGGACGGGGGGAGGGGTCACCGTCGTCACTCTCAGTTTCCTGCCCTAACGGGGCGGGGTCCCGCGACCACCCGCCAATCCCGTCCTCAGGCACCACTGCAAGGAAGAAGGACTTTTCCTAAATCTGATATAATCCGTGCGTGAGAACTGTTCATCCCCTCAGGCTCCTCCCATTGAGCAACTACCCAATCAACACCAGGGAATCAACACCAGCCAGGTGCTGGGAAATATGCCTCCGGTTGGTATTCTGTTATTAATGTTTGTCATTTGATGTTTCACATGTTCCTCGCCATGCTTTGGCAATACAAATGCAAATTTTGTCACGCCAATAAAGCACGATGAATTTGAACTTGAATTTGGTAAGTCTGTCCACTCCACCAGCCACTTTGGCAGGAAACCACCCATCACTTGTAGGTCCTGTTCAGACCTGGGTCAAATACGTATTTGCTCTGGATTCAAATACTTTTCTGTGCTCTGCTGATCTTGCCTGGTGTTAGCCTCCTGCCCTGGTTGGATAGCTAACTAATGAATGCACAATACACATATGTGATTGACTGCGACATCCCACCTGCCCATTTAAAATAAAGACGAGAGCTACACCTACCCAACTCCCCTTCCCTCCCTCTGTAAGGGGCCTTAGGGAGTCGGTAGCAGTTAGCAATGCTAAAATAGCTCAATTTCAGCTTCTAAACAATGTCTAACTGATCTACTCATTAGCTGCATGCATACTGAGAACTACTTTGGTAGAATTAACCAAATGCAGATAGTAATTGTATTATTCGTTTGCAACAAATAGCTTGATTTGTCTTGCTGTTGTTTTGACCTGTAGAACGTTGTCGTTTGGAACACAAACCAAAATTAGTGATTCACGTTTTGGAATTTTCATGTTAATTAACATTGTCCTACCTCAAATAAATCTTTTTGATCATTTATAACATGGGCTATACATATTTATAATGGATTTCATATTATGAATGGCAACAGCAAATAAACATGGCTACAAATTCAAATCCTGATGACTCACCTCATCAACTTACTTTAACAACAAAACCAGACAATAACCAAAAAAAGGCCTTTCCCCCACCAGCTATAGGCAAAGTTACCACTACTTTGACATTCCATTTTTCCCCCAAGTAAGAAACAAGTTTAGGAAGTGGTTTGCAAGCAGTTCTGAAGGCATGCTAAACAATCTAATGCCATTGCTAAGGTAAAACCACATCGTGCATTTTTAACTGCGTGAGCATGTTACTGGCATAGCCGCAGCATTTGTGAATGCCGCAAGTCCCGGGCATCGCAGAATGAATTTCGTGGACACGGGCATACAACGGCCATATGCAACAAGGCCACCAAACCACACACGGAGGAAACACGCGGGGGAATTTTCCTACGCATATTAAATGAGCATCTGGTACATCCAGTATGGCCGATGCGTCATGTGATCCCGTCTGCTGCCAACTGTGGTCGTAACTGAAGTGATTTAACGTCACGAACCTTTCTGCAAGACCTGGAGGTTATGGGTGTGACAGACCAAGATAACCAACAACAGCACAAAAGCATATTCACAATATGGCCGTAATATTACGTGAACCCATCAAATTTGAAGTCACAGCATAAAAGGCAGTGATTCAGTCCACCTACATGTCAAAAACCAGGCATCTATGAGGATTCATGATTACATTTTGAGAAAAAGACTGCAATAATAATAATAATGATGATGATGATGATTATTATTATTATTATTATTATATTATTATTAATAATAATAATAATAATAATAATTATTATTATTATTATTATTATAATATAACGAACAATTAAGAGGAAAAGAAACTAATAACAGCAATAACAATTATTATTATCATTGAGTTTTTTATTCAATATTGTCATATAATTATTATTCCTGTTCTATACATAATCACTGTACAGTAGATGGAGTGGTCATCGAATGATGCAATGCAGATACATAATCCCTTTGCAAACTGGTTACACCATTATCTGCAGCACATACATTTTGGCTGAGGGGAGGCTCGGCTCACAAATTTGCGCAGTGTCCAAAATGTACGCCAGATTCTAATGGCAACGGGCGGTTGCCAACGTACTGTATGTAGTGTCATGGAAACGAATCCTTCGGAGATGAGTTTAGCGCTATGAATGGGCTATTTGTGCCAAGCACCAAGGTCCTGTTGACTGTACTCTAGGAGACCGAGTGTCCAAAATATATAGGGGGAGAAAAGTTGTCAGCAGATAAGAGGGTGTGTTGGCCATGCATAGGACTGCAAGCCGGAAAGAAAATCAAACGGCAAACGCACGAGCTTCTAGATGACTACTAGATGTCCATTTAGCCTAAAACGCTGAAGCCTCTTCATTCCTCATTAAACTGCCTTGGGCACAGCACTATGGCACAAGTCACAGGATGGTTTACGCACCACAGTTTACATTTTACATTGTACTAGCTACAAGCAGTAATTGTTGCCGTTCTCGTTGTATTAGTGTTAATCAGTTTAACCTTCAGGGTCCAACTGACGGTTGTTCCTTGGACCGGTATTAGGGTTTTCGTCATATAGCAGAATACGTTCACTGAAGCAATTTGTATGGTCACTTGTACCTCACTGAAGCAATTTGGGTCATGTACCTAGCCAAGCTTAGAGCAACATCTTTCCTAACCTCTTGCACCGCCTCTCTCAATACAAACGACCCTGCACGGCCCACAACGTCACAGAGCTCACTGAACTCTGGCCGATTTGCAGAGAGGATTTGGCATACAGGCTCAGTCTACCCGGTGGAAGAAAAACAAGGCGAAAACGCCGGCGTTCTCCTGTCTTCAGCCCCGGCTTTACTAGACACCTCCACGAGAACTCGCCGCGCGCAAGCCCCTTGCGCCCCTGAGATAAGGCCAAGTTCAATTTTCAGCATTTCAAAACCAACAGTAGCCTACACTTTAACTTCTGTCCAAGCGCTTATAGGTAACGTCAGGACCTAAGTAGTGTCCAGAGAATGTACAATAAGAGGTAGTTTAATGTAGGCTACAACAAGAAAGCGTGTGGTCAACATGGTCGTAGTGTAGATATCTACAGCTACGAATGATGCAATACCATACGATCAGTGCATCTTTGCCATTTATATAACTGGCGCTATCAACTCGGTAGGTGCGTGTTAGAAATTTTTTTGGTCTATCAGTCAACACGCTAGACAGTCGAGCTGGGTTTTCGTAAATGACACTTAAGTTTTTCACTACGATTGCAAGCTCGAGTGTCAACAAAATGAGCAGTTTTTGCAAACCAGACAGATAGTTGCGATAACTGATACAATTTCTTGCACCAGTTGAGTTTAGCTAACTTTCGCACGTTACAATTAGCCACCTACGTCAGAAAATATCCACAGTCCCAGGATTAGCTGCCAACTCAAAACTTTCCGATCTGTTTTTGCCTTTGATTTAACATTAGTCATTTTATAGAACAGGACAAACATCCGCTTATTGCCTAACGTCGTCGACATTTTTACTGATACGTTACATTCATATCATTCGAGCCTCTGAAATAAAACACTGCGAGATAAGTTAATTTCAGCAAACTAGACTATATAAACGCCCAAATATGAGATTTTACATCTATGAAATATGTATTAAATGTATTCTCAGATAGCTACGGATACTGCCTCTTGTGTAAAGCTGGGAAATGTGAATTCCAAAAAATCATGTCAAGACAGCAGAGTTAATAAATATTCTGCACCAATCAGCGAAGCAATGAAGTGAATAGATAAATAGCTACGTTAGGAGGTTGTAACAAACAAGTTACGCTAACAAGCAAACGGAAAGACAGTCACCAATTAGCTACCGTTGGCTAACGGTAGGTAGGAAGACTGCATAATGACAGATACATTGTTGTTTACGCTGATACCTGCAAGCTACTAGATGTAAAAAACCAGTTTAACTGCTGTCACTGCGCTAAGCGCTCTCACTGAATAGACCACGGCATTGGCGTAAACAACTCACAGAACAATAGACAGACTTCGCTTACATCCGATTAGCTAGGAAGCCCTTAATCTTTACAAACAGAGACGCCTTTTTATACACACATTGGAGTGTGACATTTTTATTTAAGATTTTTAGAAAGGCAGTTCTAACGCAAGCTATCGTCCAGTCTGTTATCAGATATAGTAAAGGAAATAAGGATAAAATCTAAAAAGTATTATTTCGCCAACAATGGGAGAACACGGAAAATTTAAGATGGCTACAAGAAATACTTTGTATCGACAGTGTCACTGAACACGAAAAGGGTTAATAACATTTTGCAATGCATTAATTAAATGGACCTGTTTACCTATCAGAGCAGATCCACTCCATAGGGCGCCGCCATCTTGAACACCGCACGCCCACACCCGCAGTCCTCTTCCGCTGCCGCACAGACAAAATAATCCTCAACCTCTCCAGACTAACTTCTTGCTAACTGGGAAACCTGTGAAATGCAATTGCGATACTTTCGAGTTGTTTTCCATTCATGACACTCGTTTGTTGTTTGAAAATGGCACCGGTATACAGGTATAAATGTTGAAATACCACTGGAAACTCTACGTATTGTTTTCTCCGGGTGGAGGGATGTGTTGGAGTGAGGCGGCTTTCGCGTGACTCAGGCTCCTCGCGCAGGCGCTGGACCGAAAATAAATAGAGGCGAAGACTTGGGGAACGTGTTGGGGACCGATAGATAAGTGTGTTTACTGAAAAGTGAAAATGAGCGACATTTGGAGGTTGATAAACCAGCTACGTTTCATTTTTTATTTGTTAGTAGTTAATCTGAATATATCCAGAGAAGCTGCGTCACTCATAACTTTTTTCACAACTAATATCACCAACTGACACTAATAAAACGAGACGATTAAATTATGAACATGAATTAAGACCGCCTATGTTCATTTGAGCACAATTAACACCTTCCAAAGAAAACCTTGGAAAGCTACCAAGCTTCCAAAAAAATGTAGCCTTTAATAAGCTTGATCGGGCAGTGGTTAGCATTTCACGGGTAGGCCAGTTTATTCCGACTGGCTATAGGTATAAATGGAGACCTGGGGTGGTCAGATATAGGTCCCTTGAGAACTGCAACAGCCGCGACAGGACCAGAAAACTCCCGTTGCTCAATTGCAAAAAAATACGGAAGAGGCTGCAACACAAATGTGCAATGTACCCATCCACACCTCATTTAAAATTCCCTGTTTCAACCCGTTGTTCCATTGCATTATTTTATCTGAAACTTTACTCTTGGGATTTTTGTAAACGCATCTCTTACATTTGGACTTGATGAGATGTCCATTCACACATTCTTGCAACCACAGGAGAGCGCTCAACACTGATCTCGGAATTGTGTTTTCTGACATAAAAAAAAAAAAAAAAATTTTTTTTTTTTAGAAACAGGGCTCCTCCGTGGTGTCTTTGGTAAGGGGCTGAGGAGGGTCTACAGGACTGTCTCACCTGAACACTGCAAGTCTGCCATTTCACTGCGTCAGCTGGTCCAGTCATGCTGGGGTATGGTGGTTTGAAGCTAAAATTGCTTGAGTGTCTGGTGCATGACATTTTGCCCTGGTGAAAACTGTAATGTCACTGAAAGTTGGACACTTGTGAACAATAACAAAACATACTGAAATACTGCCAATGAAGCAGTAAAAGAAGAAGACAAATCGCAGAGGTCCTAAATAAATCTTTTTTTTTTCTTCATACCTAAATGCTTGCATTTATTTACGCAAACATTTTGACACTGTGGTTATTTCATGGTATGTGTTGCATTGTATATATGTCTTCCCCTAAGCACAACTTAAATTCCTGAACTACTGCTCATCAAGCATGTTTCATCTGTACGTGATGAAAACCACACAAACTTTCTCCTCGGTGTGGTGTTACATTACAAAGCATTTTGAAAGCATGTACTGCCATCTACTGGTCAAAGCCTATTGCTACTTTTTAATTCTTACCTTACATAGGTTATTGACAGATTATTTAATACAAATGTCAAAATATTACTGAGTCACTAATAGGCTTTTAAAAATACTTTAAAAGCAGAGGTTAGAGCAAGAGCCAGCATGGATGCAATCATCCGGGAACTGAACTGTTCAACAGTTTACGCATGATTTAATCTTCTTTATAGAAAGTTTTTGGTGCCACAGGTAGCTGTTCAACACAACGTTAACTCTCCATAAATTACATTATTATTATTAATTATTATTATTATTATATTATTATTATTATTATTATTATTATTATTATTATTATTATTATTATTATTATTATTATTATTGAGTTTGAATGTTATTCCCATGTCAGCCTGGGTTTCCTCATGGTTCCTTCTTCACTCAGTCCAAAGACATGCAGGTTAGGCTAATTGGAGACCCTAAATTGCCCATAGGTATGAATGTGAGTGAATGGTGTGTGTGCCCTGCGATAGATTGGCAGTCTGTCCAGCGTGTATTCCTGCCTTTTGCCAGATGTATGCTGGGATAGGCTCCAGCATCCCCTGTGACCCTGCTCAGGATAAGCGGGTATAGATAATGAATAGATGGGTGGATATTATTATTATCATGATGATGATGATGGTCTGAACTCAATTCTGATTTTTGATTGGAAAAAACAAGCAGACCTTGTGGCTCAGAAAGACCAGCATTGTGCTTGATGTTGGCCTTCCATGTCCATTCATTCTGTGATCTCTGTCCCTCCTGTGACCAGTTCAATTTGTCACACACTCTCACAGCATATCACATTATCACATAACACCCTTTATCTCTATTATATATTGAACGTGCTTGTCATTGGCTCTTCTAGGACAAAAAATCATTACACGGAATCTCTAGGATGATGGATCCATTGTGCTGCTGCACAAACTAGCCTTTATTTTGCGTAAGTTCCCTGGTACCTTCCTTTATGCGCGACTGGCGGTGCAGCAGTCTGCTGCACTGCCCAGTGTCCCTATTAAAAAAACCCGAGATCTGTTCTGATGCATGCCGAACTGCGGCGCGTCCAGAGATCCTCCCACCTCCAACTGCGGGGTTGGCTGAAAAAATAAACACGACCACAAGGTGGCGCATAGATTCAATTATTTAGGAAACATCCGCTGCAGTGATCACATTGTGCTCAGTTTCACACTAAATAAATAAATAAATAAAAACTTGTAAGAAAGGTAGATTACTTTATTGCTTTCTGTCGTTTTGTAATATTTATGTCACTAAACACATTAAAATATGTTTTTGGGGCATTAGGCAAATGCACTTCCGTGCTTTACATTGGTCATTAACTCAGACTACGAAAAAGGATTCAATACTACCTGCAGAAATGTAAATAAAACATTAGACAGAGCAAATATGAATGTATACACAGTCTCCATTACTGACAATACTGGTTTGGTGTGTTTGTGGGACTGAAGCTGGTTGTCACGCAGGAAGGTCGGTAATTAACGGTGCTCTTAACTGTAACGTCTAGAGAGCGCTATCATCGGATGTACGAACAAATGTTTTATCTTCCTTGCGGTTGATCATTGCAATGTTGGTCTAAAGTGGCAACAAACATTCACTGAAAAAAAGTAATTAATTGTGAAAATGTCAAATCGCTCTCTCTATATTTCTTGCTTTGTAAATGGATGCTTGTGTACTGTAGCCTAATTCAAACGACTTTTGTAAGTTTCTCTGGATAAAAGAATCTGCCAAATAATCGAAGTGTATCTGTGTATCGAAAGAGAGAGAGAAAGAAAGAGAGATTAAAAATTAAGTTTCTTATTACATATATATAGCCTATCTGAATATATACACATAATATATACACATCCTTTTGTGTTTGTTTAATTGAGGTGTTCATTAACTCTGGTTTTAAAAATGGAAGTTGATGTGCAGATATGCTGGAGACAATGAAATTATTTTAAAGTGTGGCTGGGGACAGGTTTCATTAGGGGTCAACTGTCACAAAAGACAACCAGTCGATGGCCTTTATTTACATAATTCACATTTCCCTGTAGGGAAAGAAATAGCTGGAAACTTTACAAAGAAAACAGAGACGCGGCTATGGCGCAATTATATTAATCCGAGACCATACAGCACAGCATGTAGTTTTTCATCAAATCTGAAAGTTTATTCAGCAGAGAAAGCAGACAGAGTCTATCTGATTGATGTTGGACTACTGGTAAAAGTAGGCAACGAAATGTGTACAGAGCAAATCTTATAGTTTGATTTACTCTGAGACCTTGGACATAAAATCACATGCAATCACACTTGAGGTTTTGTCGGCACATACTAGGCCTATATATAAATCATATGAAAAATTAAAATATATAAGAAAAGTGAAACTAATTAAAATGTTATTAAAAGTTAAACATGCATATCTGCATATAGCTTTTAAGCATCTATATATACATTACATATAGCCTACTGTTTTCGGTTTGTCTGCTTGTCTGTCCGTTAGCACTAGACTTATTGTTACTTCTGAAAATCCTTTTGATATTTTATTTGACGACTGATATTTTATTTGCAGACTGCTTGTTAGTATACATTTGATGCTGCTGAATATGTATTAGCTATTGGCCTGTTGTCAGTCTGTTCAGTGTGGCAACTTTTGTTTTTCTTAATAACCTTTCTTCGATAAAAGCTAGTAAGCTACACTTAAAGATCAAACATAGCCTATTCAATATTATTTTGCGTTGTAGAAGTAGCTACATTGTCTGTGACATCCCCACCGAGTGAATCGTTTTCAAAGGAGACCCCGTCATTTCAACCGAACAAAAATGGAATTTTAAAATGGATTCTGGTTTACTTTATGAATCGTTCACCTTTTACGACAGACTTTGAGAAATAGTAAAATTTACGACAATTGTTTAGACCTTTCCTGTTAATGACAGCATACGTTTAACAAAATAAAATAAGTATAACAATGACATTACGCCAAAGGGTTCGGCGCGCGTTTTCACAGACACCTCAAAGTTAAACAGAGCCGCGATCTTCAAATTCAGGAGGCATTATTGATTCATAAATTGTGTAATTTAAAAAACTCCATAAATTGCTTTTGAATTTTTTTTCCCTTGATCAATATGGATCTATACGTTGATATTCATTAAACTAAATGAAAGTGTACATTCGTTTTGTTTTTTGTTTTCTTTTTCAACTAAGTTATGAAATTTTAAGCAGCCGAAATTAAATTCTGGGTGTATTTGGAATTTATTAATCTATAGACCGTTATAACTGAGAAAATAGGCTACGTAATGTTAGGAGCTATTGGGTCGTTTCAACATGAAATTTCGTGTGGAATCATAGTGCCAAACCAATGGCCAAAATGAGTTATTTAAGCTTGAGAAAATATTGCACGATTGTTATAGTTAATAAACATGTAAGTAACATATGTAGAACTAATATCTGTAGAAGTATTTTATCATACAAAATAATTAACAAAATAGTTTAGACTCATTTTTTGGAGCTCCAATCTTTTCGTAACTGTTCGTGGGAGTAAAAAAGAAGAAAAATTGCCCGTATTTTGGTAAGCAAATTTTTAGTTCTGTATTAGCCTTCTCATTGGTCGAAACCACAGTCAGATTCCACCACAAAATTATCTGATTGAAAATCTGGGAGGGGAGAGAGGCGGGCAGCGCTAAAAGTCAGAACTGTGACAGTGGTTAGGATTCAGAATAATTTAAGAAGGGATTTTTAAGCAACAGGACAAGACCGTTTCACCAGGGCATACCAAAGGGGAACTGTTTATATTTCTTACAGGAAAAAGGGGCCAAATCTGACAAGTAACGCGAACATCAACGTACTGATACATCTTCGTCTGGCTCGCCTAAAATTGTCGGTAAGTGGCGACTACAGTAGCTCAGTTACCTGTGATGAAATACAGGTTATATCCTTGCCTCACTTATAAAATTTAGAAACATCTGAGATCGATTTGATGCAGTCAGGCATTATTAGGCGCCCAAGTTGGGTGAATGTGAGAATGCGTATTTCGACGCGAGTGCATGTAGGATCCATATGTCATCATTCATCATAAATGAAACACCACGCGCTTTGTGAATATATTTTATGTAAAAAAATTCTATATACAAACTAGCACGTCTTACACCTCTTGACAACTTTATAATTAATCAGCCGTGTTTAACGAAAACTATTTAACATATGACATATACAAAGTCTATTTCACATAATTGAAATGATCGATAATGACAGTTTCGAGTAAATGGCAATATTGTCGATGACCAGAGGTGGATTCCGTTCTATAAAAGGGATGCTATTTATCATTTTTAGGTCATTACCTTCCATGCTATTTTTTGAGATTTTCAGCTTCAGGGCTTCATGCTAAATTAAGTCAGATGCCTGAACTAATTTTGCATAAATTGTGACGTCAACGAAAATGAATTTCCAGCGAACTTCTTGCTGTTTTTGTATCTGCGTTTGTCCGGCTTTGCAGCCCTTACTGTTCGCGACTTTATCTACGTTGTTTTGCGCGAGTAAAGCGCTCCGGTTTGCGCCAAATGTTACCCGTGAAATTCAAGAATGTTCCAATAGCTATAAGCGAGCGTGGACAGCTCAGCGCCTAATAACACACACGCACGTGCAGACACTCGGTGCTTCATAATATGGTCGATATGAGGTTTATTTTCTTTATTATTAAAAGACTCAGGATGTTCACTTTGAACATCATGGCCAAATTCCAAAATGCAGATATAATAATAACAATATTATTAATAATGATAACGAAAGTACAACAACAACAATGGTAGTATTTTTAGAACAACAACAACAACAACAACAACAATAATAATAATAATAATAATAATAATAATAATAATAATAATAATAATAATAATAATAATAACGGTGATTATAGCCTATGTTGCAAAACATTCAAATGATTGATATATAGGCTATATTTCTTAAGGAGTATTCCTTGCCAAGTTTTCAGATTTCCAAAGTGTCCCAAATTATGAGTTCTGCAGCGAATTCATTCTCTTAATTTTTCCTCAACAGATTTACCAACGATGCCTCGTTCTTTTTTGGTGAAGAGCAAGCGGTGCTCCTCCTACAACGCTCACAGGTTGTCGACGTCGACGAGGAGCAACTCGAACTAAGAGACACATCAGAGACAACAAATAATACAAGTAAGAACGGCACCAGGGGTGAGGGCCGTTATGAGACTGAACGACACTTAAATATATGCTACCTAATAAAAATTCCCAAGCACTGTCAATCTCAACCAACTGTACCAGTTCGATTCATAGCCTATCCGAACCTGGGCGTAGAAGAAGTTTAAGAAGTCATGAACAATCCGCCATAGAGGGCAACGCTTTAATTTTTTTGGAGCTATAAGATAACGATTGCGATTGACTAAAATAGGACTGTGTTTATGTCAATCTGTTATTCGTTGTTGAAGTGTCATACTGTTATTCATAGGACTGTGGCGAATGTTTAAGTGAACGGGGGATACTGGAAGCTATCAGGAAAAAAAAAAAACACATTTGGGCTAAAAAGTATCTGTGTTGCATACGTTTTTGCTTAAACAGACTTACATAAAATAAAGATGCACTACTCAGTATTAGGTAAAGCACGAGAGCCGGGAGCTGCCGAGTGTTTCGCAACGAGTTTGCATCCTCGCTTCTTGCCTGTCTGAAGCGGCGGCGCCTGAGTGCACTTTCTTGACTGTAACTGTTACTTAACGCTCGGATTACACCGGGCTAGCTTTGCTTCATGGAAATCCTAAACCTGGCGAGCAGTTAGGAGTTGCTGTCACGGATATGCAAACGAGTCTTTATTCAAATAAAGTGCGTTCAATCCTGTAATCTTTCCTGTTCATAAAACAGGTGTCGTGCCTCTTAGAAGCAAGATTATTACATCTGTTCAGTCCGATTCAGATGCACTAGGCAGAAGCGAATTCGTGGCTGTGAACAAAGATTGAGTGTTTTATAGTTTAAGTTATAATAACGAGTGGGAAAAACAACTTTACAAATAAAACAAAACTTTAAGATACACGAGTAGAAATAGCTGACTTCAGACCCATTCAAGCAAAAGTTTTTTAAAGCCAAGTTATGAAATGGAATGCTGTGTCAATTAAAAAAAATATTTCATTTATATTTAAGGTGGAAATAATGTTGTAGTTAAATAGAATCTTGTGTATTGTCCCTGCACTTATCATATTCAAACTTTTCCCTGTAATAGCTACTACTACTACTACAACTAATAATAATAATAATAATGATACACTTGAAACCACACTCAAAAAATTAATTGGAATTACTTGAAATTATGGACAGTGAAATTCGCGATCTTGTAATATAAAATATATGGGACTAAAACGATCAGAAAGTCACATATACAATACAATAACATTGCATGCAGCCTCTGTCCATAACTTTCTTAAGTAAATCCAGCCGTTCATTTTTTGAGTATGTGTTATATTGGAGGCAATATCACGGTTACAATCTGTGTTTACTTTGGTATAATGTGTGTTGCTCCTAAAAACATTTATCCTCTTGCACATTTTGTTCATTTTATACGTTTGCCACGGCATTGTTTATTTGGACTGATTACAATTTAATTTTGGCTGTTCCATAACATTTAATTTTTGAACTCGTTGGTCTAGTGACATATCACACCATATTAGCATACTGAGTCACCCTGGATGACACTGTCGAATAAGCAAATGGAGGGAATAATAAGAATCTAGAAGATAAACTGCCACGTTTTAGCCTCTGTGTTCACTCTGCCACTGCCGTCCCCGTTGTGTCAGAACCGGGCCCCCCGCACTCGCTGGACCACAGCGATCTGGAGCAGACCCAGGACGAGGGCCGTCCCAGCCATTCCGACCCCTTTCCCCCGATTAAACCAGAGCGGGAGGCCAGCTGTCCCGCACCCGCTCACCCTGAGCCCCCCATGCCCCCCATGGTCTCCAGCGGAGCCTATTACACCCCAGGTGAGAATTACCTGTCCACGAAAGTAGCCCACTGCAGCAGCTCTTAAAATGGTGGCCATTACTGGCAGTTTTAATACTGAGTACTTGCGGTGTTGCATGTTGTGCCATCATTTAACAATACTTTCAACCGTAAGTGATGTTCTCGTTGTGTTAGTGTTAATCAGTTTAACCTTCAGGGTCCAAGTTGAACTACGCGGTTGTTCCCTGCACTTGGACCGGTACTTCTCTCTAGGGTTTTCGTCATACTTGTTCCTGGTTATGGTTATACACTTTGTTGTACGTTGCTCTGGATAAGAGCGTCTGCCAAATGCCTGCAATGTAATGTAGTGATGCAGATTTAGTGAATTAAAAACTTAGTGAGTTATAAGATTCAGTTTTATTCCAACTTGAAATAAAACTGAAGAAATTCACGAAGGTGTAAACATTAGTTCTGAGTCCAGAGTTCCAGCTTGTGACCTCCTGGCTAGAAGCTGCATTAGTGCTCAGTGCACACTTTTGTTTAGAATGAGAGGGTTTTGATTTGACAGTTTGCTCACTCTGCTGTTCTTATGACTCTGTCGACCCTCCCATGACCCCCCTTCTGTCTGTCTGCCTGTCCGTCTGTCCACAGAACCCCAGCTCCCCGAATATCCCCGCTACTACAAGTCCCCGTTTGCCTGGGAGTCCATGCACCCGTCCTACGATTTCCAGCAGATGGGGTTCCCCCCCTCCCTGCTCCAGCACGCCAGCACCCTGTACGGGGCACACATTAAGCAGAGCTCCGAGACCCCCCAGCCCCTGGACTGCAGCACACACTACTCGCCGACCTCCGACACCTACCACTGCATCACCTGCGACAAGGTGAGCTCACCTGCAACACGCACCACTGCATCACCTGCGACAAGGTGAGCTCACCTGCGACACATACCACTGCATCACCTGCGACAAGGTGAGCTCACCTGCGACACGTACCACTGCATCACCTGCGACAAGGTGAGCTCACCTGCGACACATACCACTGCATCACCTGCGACAAGGTGAGCTCACCTGCGACACATACCACTGCATCACCTGTGATAAGGTGAGCTCACCTTAAATAATTATTAAATATTAAATAATTGTTATATCAAAATATAATAATTATTTAATAATATGCAATACCAATAATAACGTCAACAACATTTAGTAAAATACTATACAAATTGTTATTTTCAAAGAGGATTCAATTCAATTCAATTCAGTTGATTGTATGGCCCATTTTACTGGGGGGAAAAAAAAGGAACCATGGGGAAAACCAGGTCTGGTCCCCCAAATAACGAGCTAGAGAGGGGGCCCAAAGCGCTTCCGTGGGGACGTCTGGAGGTTTCGTTCCCAGTATCAGAAGCGGGCCCTTTGATTTCGCTCGCATTGCACCATTAACAGAATATCCTGAAGGGGGTAACAAAGCAAAATGAATTAACATTTAATATGAAGACATCACTGCTTCAACACCTGTACCATCTAATGCAAAATGCGAGTACTATATCAGTAACAACTTTCAGGCTTTGATGCCACAGAATTCCAGTGTCACTGTTAGTTAGAATGAATTGGGGTTGTAGCTGTGGTGAAAAGGAAAACCAGCGTACACAGGGGGTCCCCAGGACCTATGTGGTTGGAACCACTGATGTACATGCTCCAGGGGAAATCCTGGTAACCTAAACTTAATATTGCAACACCCTCACCCCACCCCACCCCACCCCACGGATCATTACCTCTTCACTCAGAGATAACAGTAAGGTACCACCAAAGCAATATCCCTACCAAAATATTAGTGGATACTCAGGCTGTTCTAGCGCAGAAATTCAAATGATCACCAAACTGACCCAGGAAACTCCCCTTTACCCCCCCCCCCCCCCCCCCCCCCCCAGGTGTTCTCCACCCCCCACGGGCTGGAGGTGCACGTCCGCCGCTCCCACAGCGGCACGCGGCCCTTCGGCTGCAGTGTGTGCCGCAAGACCTTCGGCCACGCGGTCAGCCTGGAGCAGCACATGAACGTCCACTCACAGGTACGCACCTGGGGAGAGCCGGCCCACGCCAGCGCAGCTCTCTCTCTCTCTCTCTCTCACACACACGCCTCTCTCTCAGACACACACACGCCTCTCTCTCTCACACACACACGCCTCTCTCTCAGACACACACACACACACACACCCCTCTCTCTCAGACACACACACACACACACACCCTTCTCTCTCGCTCTCACACACACACACACTCCTCTCTCTCTCACACACACACACACACACACACGCCTCTCTCTCAGACACACACACACACACGCCTCTCTCTCAGACACACACACACACACACACACACACCCCTCTCTCTCGATCTCACACACACACACACTCCTCTCTCTCTCACACACACCCACACACACACACCCACACTCCTCTCTCAGACACACACACACGCCTCTCTCTCAGACACACACACACTCACACACGCCTCTCTCTCAGACACACACACACACACACACACACACACACACCCCTCTCTCTCTCGATCTCACACACACACATACACACCCCTCTCTCTCTCGATCTCACACACACACACACTCCTCTCTCTCTCACACACTCACACACGCCTCTCTCTCGGACACACACACACACACGCCTCTCTCCCTCTCTCACACACACGCCTCTCTCTCAGACACACACACACACACACACACACACACACACACCCCTCTCTCTCTCGATCTCACACACACACACACACTCCTCTCTCTCTCACACACTCACACACGCCTCTCTCAGACACACACACTCACACATGCCTCTCTCTCAGACACACACACTCACACACGCCTCTCTCTCAGACACACACACTCACACACGCCTCTCTCTCAGACACACACACACACACACGCCTCTCTCTCGGACACACACACACACACACACACGCCTCTCTCTCAGACACACACACACACACGCCTCTCTCCCTCTCTCACACACACGCCTCTCTCTCAGACACACACACACACACACACACACACCCCTCTCTCTCGCTCTCAGACACACACACACAACCACACGCCTCTCTCTCTCTCACATACACCCACACGCCCCTCCCTCTCTCTCTCTCTCTCTCTCTCTCTCTCATCCTACTCTCTCCCCCTCCATCTCTCTCGCTCATCTATCTCCCTTTTTCTCTCCTTCCTGCTTTGTAAAAAGCTTTTCCTCCCTAATTTCTCTTATTTGTCATAATCTGAAAAGTTTTTCATTGTTGTATATCTGCCGGGATGTATGTTCTAACCCCTAAGTGTTCAAAGTGAAAGTACCACCGCAGTAATAATGAGAGGGGGTTCAAAACTATAGTAGAATAAATTCTTTGTCGAGTTCAAATGAAAAACACGCCTTTTTATTTGCAGCGTTAATCAGAGAAATTCTCTAATCTGTGGTATATTTCTGTACACTTTTAACTCTCCTTCTTGATTTTAAGGTAGTGAAAATAAAAATAAAACGTCACTTGCAGCCTGTAGAAACAGATGTGTCAGGTGACCTGTGTTTTACTCTGGTCAGTTGTGAATAAATTAGAACCCCTCATTTCTTCCATCATAAGAAGCAATAAGACGTGAATGTACCCCTTGTGCCGAGTGAAAACCTTGGTCCCGTAGAGCTGCACGGTCTTCTGGTTTTAATGTCACTCATTTTGGCAAATTGAGGCATTGTATCACACAGTTAGCTGGGCTGCGTTGTGGGGTAAAGATTAGAGGCTGATTTTAAGGTGATAGCTTGAGGCCCGGGACTCCAGCTCGAGGGAGCGTGGGCTCACCTCCGAAAGCTCACCCAGGTGGGGCCGGAAAGGGGGCGGAGCTCACGTGCGTTTCTCTGCGACTCAGGAGAGGAGCTTCGAGTGCAAGATGTGCGGGAAGACCTTCAAGCGCTCGTCCACCCTGTCCACCCACCTGCTGATCCACTCGGACACGCGGCCCTACCCCTGCCAGTACTGCGGCAAGAGGTTCCACCAGAAGTCCGACATGAAGAAGCACACCTACATACACACAGGTGAGGACGGGCGGAGGGCGGGGAGAAAGAGAGAGAGAGTTAGACATATATCTACTGTTCGGTTCATTTATGTTCATGCCCTAATGCCTTTTTACTAATGTATTTCATGCCAATAAAGCATTTTGAATTTGAATTTCAGAGAGACAGAGAGAGTGAAAAAGGGAGAAAGAGATACAGAGAGAGGGAGAGCAAAAGGGATACAGAGCGGGAGAGACAGACAGTGAAGGAGAGAGGAAGAGATAGACTTGACACAAACTGAGGGCCAGGGAGTATTAATAAGACATAAGCAATGACACAATCTCCTTTTTAAAATAAATGTTTGTATACTTTTCTTAACTATTGTTAAATGTTATATTCGTCTGTGTTTTTTTGTCCTACTCATGCTTTGGCAATATGTGTATATGTATAGGTCATGCCAAAAAATAGAGAGAAATAGAGACAGAGAGATAGAGAAAGGGAGAAGGATACAGAGAGAAACAGAGACAGAGAGACAGAGAGAGAAAGCGATAGAGAGAAAGAGAGACAGAGAGATAGAGAGAGGGAGAAAGATACAGAGATAGAGACAGAGAGAAGGACAGAGAAAGAGATATAGCGAATGGGCGAGACAGAGAGAGAAGGAGAGAGCAACACAGAGAGAAAGACAGAGTCAGAGAGAAGGAGAGAGAAAGAGATATAGAGAGACAGAGAGAGGGAGAGACAGAAGGAGAGAGCGACACAGAGAGAAAGACAGAGATATACAGAAAGAGAAGAACACTGATATACAAGACAACGTTTGCACAGTCATTTCAGGCACTCAGTGTTTATTTAAGAGATGATGGCCGCTGTTATAACAGATTGTGATATAGCTGCCAGTCAATCTAATCTGGCCCCGTTCCACGGTCCTCCCCTTATGAACAAGTACATTATGGAAGGGTTGTTCCCAGACAGGGAGTCAACAGGATCTTATTTCCGGTGTAGACGCAACGTTACCAGCTCTTGACGGTAAACACAGAAAAAAGTTCATCCTCCAATCCCTACTTTAGGACAGCAGCATCTGTGACTCAGATTAGAGCTGGCTGTCAGCTTCGCATCAGATTTATGCGGCGTGAAATTTGATCAGCCCGCACAGGTGGGGTGCATCGCCGTTAGGACAGAGCGGGGGGGGGGGGGGGGGGGGGCTTTGGGGTTGGGGGAGGAACCAGCTTGTCTAATTCTGTTCATGAGCAGTCACCTGTGGTGGAATGTTTGGGGAGAAATGCACCTGATCTTGGTCATGTGCTTTACCAGCCTGTGTTTCTTTGCTTTCCAGCTTGGTTTACCAACAGAACAAATACAACACTAGAACTTAAAATAAATTCATTGTTAATTTTTAAAAGGCCCTGCAGTTCATAAGCAGTCCACCAGCTCGGCTGTGGCAGTAGCCTTTCTGGGGCAGCCATTGCGTGCCGTTTCAGGTCACCGTTAATGGTGAGGAAACGGAGCTTGTGATTTTAAGGTTGTGGGTTTGGTGCCCGGGTGGGGAACGGTCAGTGGAACTTCGTTCTCATAAAACACTATAAGACGGCATTCATTTTTCCACTGAAACACCCAGATGTATAAATGGATTGTGTATGAAAATATAATCTGTGTAAGTCCCTCTGGATAAAAGTGCCAAAATTTGATTGATTATTAGCATTGCAGCCTTAGCAACACTTAGCAAATATGTGCATATTTAATTCTTATTATTGACAGCTACGAAATTGTCTTCATTGTGAGATAACCATTTTTTGTTGGATTATTGGAGGTGTGAATTTAACATATCTTTTTTGGACAATAAAATAATATTTGCTAAACAAAATCTTAAAAATCTTAACCAAAACCTTGAAGCAATTATATTAGTGTGAAGAATATTATTTTCCCATTCATTTGAACATATACTGTACAAGTAACTACCAAAATAAGCACCAACCATAGTAGTCCACTCTGTAAAGCACTCAACAGTCTGATCTTGTTGAAAATGTCTGCTCATGTTGGATATTTGCAGTCAGCTGACTCAGAGTAGCGAATCAAAGCACGGTCCAGAAACATGCACTTTAGACCACAGCTGCCCTACTCCCAATTGATGTTTTTCCATCAGACTTCCATGGAAACATCACCTTAGCCACTGCTCCTCATGAAAGATCAGCAGGTTCAGCAGTCTCAGTCACCACTCCTCATGAAAGATCAGCAGGTTCAGCAGTCTTAGTCGCTGCTCCTCACGAAACATCAGCAGGTTCAGTAGTCTTAGTCGCTGCTCCTCATGAAAGATCAGCAGGTTCAGCAGTCTTAGTCACCACTCCTCATGAAAGATCAGCAGGTTCAGCAGTCTTAGTTGCTGCTCCTCATGAAAGTTCAGCAGGTTCAGCAGTCTTAGTTGCTGCTCCTCACGAAACATCAGCAGGTTCAGCAGTCTTAGTCGCTGCTCCTCATGAAAGATCAGCAGGTTCAGCAGTCTTAGTCGCTGCTCCTCATGAAAGATCAGCAGGTTCAGCAGTCTTAGTCGCTGCTCCTCATGAAAGATCAGCAGGTTCAGCAGTCTTAGTCGCTGCTCCTCATGAAAGATCAGCAGGTTCAGCAGTCTTAGTCGCTCTCATGAAAGATCAGCAGGTTCAGCAGTCTTAGTGGCTGCTCCTCATGAAAGATCAGCAGGTTCAGCAGTCTTAGTCGCTGCTCCTCATGAAAGATCAGCAGGTTCAGCAGTCTTAGTCACTGCTCCTCATGAAAGATCAATAGGTTCAGCAGTCTCAGTTACTGCTCCTCACGAAACATCAGCAGGTTCAGCAGTCTCAGTCACTGCTCCTCATGAAGGATCAGCAGGTCCAGCAGTCTTAGTCGCTGCTCCTTATGACAGATCAGCAGGTTCAGCAGTCTTAGCCACTGCTCCTCATGACAGATCAGCAGGTTCAGCAATCTTAGTCACTGAAGCTCCAGCCAATCGTGCCCCCAACGTCCACCGCTCTTTTCCAGCCAATGAGATTCTTTCTTCCAGCCAGAATACTATGCATGTGAGCCTGCCCAGCCTTTTTATACACAACCGTGAGCAAGCTGGAATGTTACTCGCTTGCTTAATGCAGTCATACCAGCGTGGAAGGCAGCACCTGCTTTCAAAAGACTTTGTGTCCCCCATTTATGCAAGTGCTTTAGTTTGCTTTTGCAGTTACCTGTTGCTACAGTAATTATGTGGATTGTTTATTTTATATTTCTTTCTTTGCTCATCTTTATCAAGGGAATTAGTTATTTGGGAGGGTACTGGATATTATGAATATTCATGAGGCAAAGCAAGTGCCCAGAATTAGCTAGTGACAAATTACTGATTGGCTGAAAAAGGTTGCTGCTTTTAGGCAAAGAAACATTGTTTTTCAGAAAAGGATAAAGGTGCCTGTTATCCAGTCAAATAAATATAAACAGCATGCTCTGTGCCAACTTCATGCAATCTCATAAAATTTGTTCTGAATATTTCTTTCAATCCATTTTGACTGACTTTTTCTGGTGGTTTGTTCTTTCTAATGTAGTATGCATTTTCAAAGGAAAGAGGTACAGTTAGTAGATTCTAGTTGTAATATGACTCTGGCTGATAAAGCAAATTAAGAAAAAAAAAACCCTTAAACTATCAGCCTGCGTATTTGCATAGCTAGTTCTTCCACTTTGCTGAAAATGTTCTGAAAGAACCCTATCAGCAAATGTCGTAAAACTTACCAATGTTTATTACTGTTTTACAAATCTGAACAATAGTATGATTCTTTCCTCCAAGTCATTGTTATGTCTGTGCTTTTTCATGGTGATAATTACTTATTAGAATCATGAATCCGCTCAACTGAAATTTTATAGCATTGGGCCAAAAATATATTTACCTTTGCCTTGCCTTTACCTTTGTCTGTGCTTCGGTACTGTGCAGTTTTGAAACAAGACCAGGTCAAAACCTAGTATATGGCTGGACCGGCTGACCAATGGTGTAACTTCATCACTCAGTCACTCAGTCAGTCACAGACATTCACGTTTATAGGGCTGGCCCTGCTGTTGTGGTCCAGTAAAAAAAGATATGGCAGGCACTTTCTGAACATCAGTTGTAGAAATAGTAAATAATTGTATTGTATTCATGTGGGTTATTTTACCAGTGGTATTAGTTATCAGAATGCTAATGTTCTTCAGGTAGGCATGTTCTCAAGAAAGTCACAAATATATTTGCACTGTCAATTACACAATGGCTAGACTGACTGTGAATGTACATCTGTGTGCGTGTGTGTGTATGGTGTGTGCATGTACGTGCGTGCGTGTGTGTACGTGTGTGTTTTTTTGTAGGAGAGAAGCCCCACAAGTGCCAGGTGTGTGGCAAGGCCTTCAGCCAGAGCTCAAACCTGATCACACACAGCCGCAAGCACACGGGATTCAAGCCCTTCGGCTGCGAGATCTGTGCCAAGGGCTTCCAGCGGAAGGTGGACCTCCGGAGACACCACGAGAGTCAACATGGCCTGAAGTGAGGAGGGAGAGAGACAGGGAGGGAGGGAGGGAGAGAGAGAGAGAGAGAGAGAGAGAGGGAGAGAGGGAGGGAGGGAGGGAGAGAGAGGAGAGAGAGGGAGGGAGGGAGAGATAGAGAGAGAGAGGGATACAGAGAGAGAGAGAGAGAGAGGGAGGGGAGAGAGAGAGAGAGAGGGAGGGGGAGGCAGGGAGAGAGGGAGAGAGAGAGATGAGGGTACTTATTCTGGCAAATGCCAGACACCAAAAGTATTATATTCCAGTAAAAATATCCTCACATCTCTTAGAAATAGGTGTGTGTGTGTGTGCATGTGCAGGTGTGTATGCGTGTATATATTCACACATTCTTCAATTGTAACTCATGTTTTTTGTTAGTCTACTTTGTGAAGCAAAAGCAAAATGAAATGCTTTTGCAAACACCTTTTGTAAATATCATCTCGCTGCCTCCCTCTCTCACACGCACATGAACGCACGCACACGCACACACTCGCAGGCATACGCACGCATGCTGAAAGTCAAGTAACTTGCACAGTCGGACAGCTGAAGAGAAACAAGATGCTTAATTAATTAAGCATTAAGTGTGTATGACTGGTGTTGACATTTTTGATGAGAACGCAGAGACAAACCGATAGGCAACTTATGCAGCGTAGCGCAAGACCTTTGCAACTTTCTCTCCCGGCAACAAGCCAGTGTCTGCATCCCCTCTCTCTCCATCCAATAAAAGGATGAAAGGCAAAAAGCTGTTGAAATGATAGAAATTTCAGCAAAGTCAATAGTATATTCTCCATCCTGTATCCTTTTTGGATGCTTGTTATTGCTGTAGCTCCTTTCACTACAGGTAACAGTGAAGGACTGCATTACGTTTGCATTTTATGCTTTTGCGTATTGTTATTTAAAGAATAGCATTTTATCAAAACAAAGAAATGAATGTGTATATGTGTCATAGTATTTATGAAATATTACGTAAATATGAGTGTTTTTTTGTAATGAGAGCCAATGAATTTAATTAAACAAAGAGAAATCCTTTTGAATGGAACTGTGATTCTTTATTGAAACTTTAAAATAAGCCAAGGAATCGGTGAGAACTCGTGTACACGCATACGCACGTACGCACAGGTGATTCGATTACTGCGAATACATTTTATGAAAATTCTTTGCTTTGCCTTGAAGAATGACAGCGTCAAGCGCAGGCAAACACTTTTTTTTTACCGTCTTTTTTGTTTGTTCTCTGAACGTCCATTTCCTTGAAGAGCAGGATACAGAAATCCTAACACGGACAGTGCTGTGTGACAATAGCAGTGTCCTTTGCCAAAGGCAGGCATAAATCTCTGGAATAAGCAGAGATACAGAGGGAGTCAAGCTTCATTCAAATATGTACCTGGAGCTGCATGCAAATCACTTGCGAAGCAAGTTTCGCAAACAGAGTCAAAAGTAGAAAAAGAGTTTTATGTAGCAAGAAAAATTATGACATGGCAGATTCGTTTCTTTTGGGTTTACTTGATTAGATTCTCTTTTTTACGCTTGAGGATCGATGAGATAGCGTCCTCCCAATTTGAGTTTTTATAATGGCTAAGAATACTGATTAGATCTTAAAAGTGTTGCCTCCAAAGGTGTCTTAATTTTTTTTTTTTTGTGCCTCCCCCAACCCAGATTTCTTCCGTCTCTCTTCCTGTCACATGACCATAGCATCTTTTATCTCATTGCCCGAGTGTAGATCAGTTTTGGCAAACAAATCCCGGTTTGCCTCCCTCAGCACACCGCCTCCCTGGAACAACAGGGTGGTGGATGCCCTAAAGCAGTTTAAAGGCAAATCAGGTTGAAGTAAAAAAAAAAAAGAAAAGAAAAAGAAAACGCTTTTAAAGAAAAAAAGCTGGTTGGGCATCATCGTTAACAGAGTAAAGTCATGTTCAAAAGCTAAAATTAATTAAAGATCTACACTTTTTTATTGTTTTTCAGATGAGGTGAAAGATCAAATAGTTTTGATGTTTTGGCACGCAGACTTCAAGTTAAATGGTGTTATATGCTGCGGTTATCCGACTTCAAGAACGCTCTCAATATTTAAATCGCCCCAAAGCCTGTGCGTGTTTTTTTTTTTTAATGACGGAACTTGCATTTCGCGGTTCCCGAAGGTCTTTCTTCGGAATATCCTCCCTTGCACTCCGTGAGCTTTACTTCACCACTCCCATAGCAACAGACCACAGAAACCCTCCCACTATTTCCCAGGCCCCTCCCATATTTCTGGCAGGTGAATCACTGAGGAAAGTCCCTCGTGCTGTTCTGAATGTAGCCATGCTCACACCCAAGGCAATGCTTGTGGACATTCATCAACAAAAAAACATATTTGTTTTCTATTCTGTGTGTCTACCGCCACCAAATCTTTCAAAACTAAAATGCCACCGCTGCTTTGTGATCAAAGTAGCTATTTGTGTGCAGGGAAGAGAGTGGTCACAATGACTGAGATTCAATCAAACCTTCGTCCTTAATGTTAACTCACAGGTAAACTCAATTACTACACTTTTTCTTTCTCACACTCAGGTTCTTGAGATCAACAATCACTAAATCTAACTCACCGAAGTGAGTTTGTGAAGAAAAAGTCAACGCTTTTACTCACAGCAATAATGCGACTGTAATGCAGGTCAATACAACGGTTTACATTAGTAATCATACTGGCCTGGTCAGGGGTGCCTTCCCACACAGTACTGGGGAATGGGCAAAGGGACATTTTACCATCAGCATTAAGTGGATAATGCCACTACACAGAAAGGGAGCCTGCTGTTTTTATCTAGCCAAGTGTCAGTCGCTTGCTCTGTCATCCGTCCTGCGCTCACCATAAACTGAATGGAAGGTAAATTTGTCCACAATAAATCTCAGGAATAAAAAAAAACCATGTTATCAAGAAGGCACAGAAGACTCATTTATAATCAAAAAGCGTAGGCTAATTCTAATCTAGCCAACCAACAGTTTTCTTTTAACAAGAAAAGTACCACGAGACAGATAACCTCATTAGGAAACTACTGTATACCTATAACATTATCCCAAACATGAAAGCCAAAGAAAGGGGAAAAAAGGATGATGGCTAAAGCGGGTAACCTTGGAATTTACCGTGTGAAGACGACACATTTTAGCACGAACAGTCGCGTAGTTGCACCCCCCTCATAAATTATCGAAATAATTTCTTGGACGTAGCTGAATTTCGCAGAGGACAATTCAGGAAAGGTATCTTACCGCTTCACCACTATAGCTGACCAATCAGATGAGTCCATCCGCTGCCCTGAATCTAGCCATAATGACACTCGGTGGACTTTAAGAATGCATGAGGAACTGTTGGACTGTGTTCAGTAGTAATGAACATGTGGCAGTGGGCAGAATGCTTGTGCGCAGCGTTCAGCCAGCAGAGTCAACCTGGGCTCCAGTGAAGGGCACAGACATCGGAACCGTGCCGACGTCACGGGTTCCACCCTGTCTGTGGCTCCCGAAGGGTTCCATCCGTGAACGCAGTTTTCATACTCTTAATGTCCAATGAAGGATGGTGGCAGTGTAGTATATTGGGTAAGAAACTCCACTGCTTGTAGCCTAAAGGTCACAGGTTCAATTCCCAGGTAGGACACTGCTGTCGTACCCTTGAGCAAAGTAATTAACCTGCATTGCTTCAGTATATATCCAGCTGTATAAATGGATGCAATGTAAATGCGATGTAAAAGTTGTGTAAATCACTTATCGAGCGTCTGCTAAATGCCTGTAATGTAATGTAATGTAATGGATGATGTCAGAGAGAAACACTAATTTTACAAAAAAATGTAACATTACTTATAAAGGGATTGTAATAAGTTTAACAACGAACACAATCGTTTACTGCTATGTATCATGGTGAATGATTCCTTTTGTAAAATGTTCCATTCTATTTGGTTAACTGACAGACCCCCAGCTGAAATTAGCATGGCGCTAAAGGCTAAACGTGAGGATGCCTGGTCATTGAAACTGAGTGCTGAAAATGAAAATTAGAAGTAAAAAAGAAATAATTCCAGTGAGCCAAAGTTGTGCTGTGTTCAAATCTGTTTATGCTGAAAACATGAAATAATTTGTGTTTTGTGTTTTCTAGAAAACTGATTTAGAGATTAACTGGAATTGGGGGGTGGGGGTGGGGATGGGAATGGGGGGGGGGGGTGAAATCAGTGTCCTTGTGCAGGGAGAGAAAAGAAATGCCACTCTTACTTCTGTCAGTTACAGTTGGTACACAAATCTGTGGTCATCATGCAAATTACTGTTTATATTTCCTTAGCAACACAGCCAAGCCGGGGAACAGTTAGGCTCACATCCTGGTGTTGGGAGTCAAAACAAATCAAAACGGTGCACAGACTTCCCACTGAATCCCTCGCAGCCTGCACTGTGAAACAGGAGCCATGACGGCACAGCAAACAGGGCCTGTGCTGTGAAACAGGGGCCATGACGGCTCAGCAAACAGGGCCTGTGCTATGAAACAGGAGCCATGACAGTACAGTAAACAGGGCCTGTGCTGTGAAACAGGAGCCATGACGGTTCAGCAAACAGGGCCCGTGTTGGCACGGAATGAGGTTAGCATTAGCCTGGGGGAATGGGGGGTGATGGGGGTGGCACAATTCTACTTCTCCTTTCTTGCTCAGAGACAGGTGTGTATGTGAATATGTGTGTGCTGGTCTGAATGTGTGTGTGAATGTGTGTGTGTGTGTGCGTATGTTGTATGTGTATGTGTGTGTGCATGCATTTGTGTGTGGTGTGTGTGTGTATATGTGTGTGTGTGTGCGTGTGTGTGGTGTATTTGTGAGTGTGTGTGTGTGTGTACGGTGTGTGTGTATATGTGTGTGTATGCGTGTGTGTGTGCGTGTGTGTGGTGTATTTGGTAGTGTGTGTGTGTGTGTGTGTGTGTGTGTGTGTGTGATGTGTGTGAGATGTGTGTGAGTGTGTGTGTGTGTGTGTATGTGAATATGTGTGTGTGTGTGTGTGTGAGGTGTGTGTGTGTGTGTGTGTGTGTGTGTGTAGCCTCTCCTTACTCCTGCAGGGCACAAGTAAATCCCCCATTACCTACACTTCCTGAGTCGTGGGCTGTTCGACTGCAGATGAGGATCCTGACCGTTTTCTGTCACACACTGCCTAACAGTCCCAGTGACCTCTGACCTCTCCATTTCAGGAACTCCATTAAACCATTGCCACTCTGCACTCTCACTCCTGACCAATGAGCACAGGGCTGCTTACTTCTGATTGGCTGGAGGGCTGCATTGTGTCAGGGCCTTCAGCTACTCTTCAGTTAAACCAGTGAAGCTCTTTCACCCAAACTGAAATGCGGTTAGCTCAATCAAAAGTGTGAGCGTGTAAAAAGTTCTCACCGGATAATTAGCTCCTGCGTTCCTCCTGTCCTTCAAGCTTTCTTGTATTGGAAGTTTCCAGTTGGTAACAGGAGGTTCTGGTTCCATCTGAAGAGCTAGCAAAGGATTTTAAATATTCATAAACAACCATCAAATCAGAGCACGTTTATATTCAACAACGGTGGAAATCAAAGCATGTTTATATTCAACAACGGTGGAAATCAGAGCCTGTTTATATTCAACAATAGGGACAGAACTTTCAGTGTTAAGACCAGAAGGATGAACCTCTGGTCAAAATGAAGAGTATCTGTGAATACCAGCTACACTCATGCATTCATAAAAGATCCCTGTTCAGTGTTCTCCCATATAAGGACAAGGCCAAGATGTTCAACAGTTTTGGTTTTATCAAAACCAACTGAAAGCTCACCACAAACGGGAGAGGTTTCAGTTAGGTCTGTTTTCAAGCAGTCTGTTGATGAGTAGGTCGCAGGTCAAGAAAACGTTGACATTCGACTGCTCCTCACCCAAGGAAATTAGGGTCTGGCAGAGATTTAACATTTTGCAGAAAGTACAAAATTATATTTTCCCACTGTTATGGAATGCTTCTGAGGAATTTATTTTTTCTTGATGCTCATATTTTCTGTTAGTAAGGAGATAAACTTCCACCAAATTGCCCCAGGGCAGGTAACATGCAAATTCTGTGTGTGTGTGTGTGAGAGAGAGAGAGAGAGAGAGAGAGAGAAAGAGAGACCCATTTGCAGGGTTTCCCTCATAAATGACAACTATGCAGTTGACCTTGTGTGTGAACCCACCAGATCCATGCCTACGGAAAGCCAAACAGGACAAATGTCTCATCAACGAGTAATAAGCCAATGCAGAGAAGACCGTGATTAAGCATTGCTTGTCTGACCGCGTACTGCTTCACCTACAAAGAGGTGAAGAAAGACTTGCAAATGCTTGGAGCCCCAATACTCTCCCTCAGCTAGCCAGCAGCTAGCCAGCTAGGCAATCAGAACACCATCTGACCTTCACAGGGACACTACACTAGCTGAAAAAGCCCAAAATCTGTTTGACACTCGTGTGAACATGATTCAGGCTGAATCATCATACACACACACACACACACACACACACACACACAGGCCACAGGAGTAGAGAGAGGATATTTGACTTGCAAATGTGCCACATGCAAATGGGGCTGCTCTCTGAGGTGTGTGCGTGGATGTGAGCTTTATGCCACCCTGAGACACGTAGAAGGGGTAGATTTACAGGTGTAGGACAGAGAGAGAGAGAGATAGAGTGAGGCAAATAGAGAGAGAGAGAGAGCAGAAAGAAAACAGGAATCCCTGACCATGCAGAAGAAAAGTATTAACTGCAAGAAAAGAAACCTTTCGACCGCCTTATAAGTGCCCTGAGATGGGAAACTGATCAGTCGTGCGGTCACAAACCTTTCCTATCCAGGGTCTCCCTCAGCAAGACTGCACAAATCTTTACCTCACGACTACACTCAGAAGCAGGAAACCTGTACGCCCTGAGCTGTGATTGGCTGCAGCAGAGGGTCTGACGGCAGGGCCCCACTCAGCTTCCTCCGCCCGAAGACACCGTGGTTCTGACCAGCCCCGGTTATTAGGACGAGGGAGGACGAGGGAGGGCTTGGGGGGGGGGGGGGGCTTCCCCCGCACCAGCCAAATGTCTTAGCTGCGCAGCCTGTTCAGAGCACAGCTGCCTGGTTACAAACTCACACCCACAGGCCTGAACGCATCAGACCTGTTCTAAGATCCCTACATTGGCTGCCTCTGAAACGGCTGATTGACTACAAGGTAGCAGTGACCACATATTCAGGCAAGGCCTTCACTGGGACAGGGGCCTACTACCTTGTAGACTAACACCCTATGAACCAGCTCCATCCCTTTGGTCTGAACTTGAGAGACTACTGGTGGCCGCCAGGTATCGCCTCAAACCTGTAGGCGTGAGATCTTTTACCTGCTTTACTTCCCAACTGTGGACCTGCCATCTCTCTTTGATCACAAAAAGCCGAAACTATGGCGACTGAATACCTTCCTCTTCGATTGTGCTTTCCGCAAATAGTATGTAACCGAATGAAATGTGCTTTGACTTTTCATGTTGATTTTTGTAAATTGTTTTGTTTAATCTTGTTGAGCTCCCTGGGACACTGGTATGAAAAGAAATAAATAAAATCCATTGGGTGATTGACCATTGCTCACTGGCGACTCCTGTGGTCAGTCGGGGTCCTGCGGTCTGTGTACATCTGTATGTTTCCCATGGTGCAGTAGCTGTGCTGTGGTGGCTTAGGGTTTCGACCACAGGTCGGAAAATAACCAGTTGATTGGCTACGTGTGTTTGTGGAGATATTCCAGGAAGGAGGAAGAGCACTGTAATTCCGGGATTGGGAATTCTTGGAATCAGTATTGCACCGATGCCAACCACCTCGCTGGGCCAAACATATATGGCAGCAGGTTTGCCCAGGGAAGGAGTGATTCAGTCGTCAGGATGACCATTCCTTAGGACACAGTAGGGACCCCCACTGGTCAAACAGGTGCAGACGGTCTTCTTCTTCAAGCTACACTGGAAGCATCTTCCTCCGCCTCACGTCTGTGAAAGCTCAGTTTGCTCGGTTTGGCAACTGTTGTGTTTAAAGTAAGCCGACTTCACGTCTCGCCTTTCAGAGGACAGCGCGCGAGTCTGCGCTCTCCCAAACTGACAGTGAGGGTTAAAGCAAGGAGACCGGCGAACGCAATTTGGCGTTTCAAATTGGGGAGAAAAACATGGATGAAAGCGCAAAGAACTTAAAGTTAAACAAAGAAAATACGAACAATAGAAGAATACATTTTTAAGTAGTAGTACAGGCATTTAGCAGACGCTCTTATCCAGAGCGACTTACACAACTTTTACACAGCATTTTACATCCATTTATTTGTATCCATTTATACAGCTGGACATATACTGAAGCAATTCCGGTTAAGTACCTTGCTCAAGGGTACAACGGCAGTGTCCAACCCGGGAATCAAACCTGCGACATTTCGGTTACAAGCCCAGTTCCTTACCCACTGTGCTACACTGCCACCTGTTTAAGAAATAACCCGAGCTCAAAGAAGAGATGAGAAGTGAATGTATGTGATGTTGAGCTGACCCCGAGAGACACTCACAGTCATTCACACTCATGCAGACTTATTCTTCAGAGTAACACAATTAGAGACCTGCTTCATTATAGGGATGGTTTCACCATCGTTTTCAAACCCACCGCAACACATCCACTTTGCATACCAAAATGCAAGCCTCGCTGACCGGCATTTTTGCGACAACGGAATCGCCCTTCCCTCTTCCCCGGCGGTCAGAATCTTATTTTCGACATCGGCCGCGCTCTGGAATAGTCAAATGCGGCTCCCGTCCCGTGAACACAGGCCCGTTGTCTTCGGGCCGCGCCGCCCCGCCCCGCGCGATACGGTGGAGCCGAAAGATAGGGTCCGGCGGGGCCCGCGGTGTCTTTTATGACGGCCCGCCGCCGCAGATAGGCCCGGGGACGGCTGGGCCGCGGCGGGACGACGGGAGGGAGCGCCGCGGACGGACGCCGCGCAGCCAAATGTTCCCCCGATTACGGGCGGGGGGGGGCGATAAGGCCTCGCCATTATTTAAATCCAGAGTGCTGATTAACCGTTCCTGCGAAGCCAAATTTACGACCGCTCTCCTGTGGGCAGATGCATGATGGGAGACGTTTGGGTGACAAGGTGACACGTTCACAAGTTAGTTTCTGAGGTAGCAGAATGATGGGGTGGGAAGGGGGGAGGGGGGATCTCAGACACTTTAATTCATTATCTAATACAGCATACGTGAACTTCTTAATTCAGCCTACAAAACCCCCTGGTTTTGTGTCACATTTTGACTGGATAGCTGCTGTCACTTAAAAAAAAAAAAAAAAAGGCTAAAGGTGTTTGATGGCATCATCTACCTGATTCCTAATATTTGTGTTCAGGGATGTCACTGCACTTTGATTGACTCACAATGAGATTTACCCACAGGAAACCAGTCAGCAGCCAAGCGACTGAAACTGCCAATAAGAACCATTTTGCTGCAAGCCCCAAGTTCCTTTTTAACCAGCGCAACAACTAAAGACAAGAATTACCTTAAGAAACAGAAACACTGTTTTATTCTCCCCCCCCCAGACTCCATCTTGAGAAACAGACAGGCAGAGAGCGCAGGAGACCGTGTTCTCCTGAAATAGGATTTATTTGCTCAGCAGTTGGCTGTCCGAGGGAAGGTCCGCAGTCCGGAGCTTACGTTTGATACCTGCTCATTGTGTTCCCCATTTACACAGTGGGATTTCCACACCCAGGCTTAAGCGCTTCGGCTGCGCGCTAACAGAGACGCGAACCCCGCCCAGCATGGGATCCCGTGACCCTCGGGTGTGGAGCCCTGTCACTGTAGGCACTAAACCTCCCTCTGCTGCCCTGGGGGGGGGGGGGGGGGGGGGGGGGGGGGGCGAACAGGACGGGGAGACGGAGCTGGCGCAGGCCTCGGTGCAGGAAACCCGTCTCAGAGTGTGTGTGGCAGGGGCTCAGGCGTTGATAGCAGGGTGAGTGACAGTTACCAGGCAGCGTGGGGGGGGGGGGGGGCATGCTGGGAGTCAGAGTGACAGGGATGGCTGCCATCTTGCAGCCACGCGCCCAGCACCCAATATGGCACTGCCTTATCATCAGCTGCCCTATCAGCTGAGGGGTTATGACTGCGGAGTGCAGGGACTGAGAGAGAGAGAGAGAGAGAGAGAGAGAGAGAGAGAAAAGACAGGGAAGTCAGGGACAAGACAAAGGAAAGTGAAAATGAGAGAGTTTATGTGTGTGTGTGTGTGTGTGAGAGAGAGAGAGAGAGAGGGGGGACAGGTAACTCAGGGACAGGACAGGATAGTCAGGGACGGGACAGAGGAAAATTGAAAATGAGAGAGAGTGTGTGTGTGTGTGTGTGTGAGAGCGAGAGAGAAAGAGAGACAGAAGACAGGATCAGAGGACTGTGTCAATGAGAGAGGGAGAGACAGAGAGAGAGAGAGAGAGAGAGAAAGAAGACAGGAACAGAGGACTGTGAAAATGACAGAGCGAGAGAGAAAGAGAGAGGGAGGGAGAGTGACAGAGAGAGAGAGGGGGAGAGAGAGAGAGAAGAGAGAGAGAGAGAGAGAGAGAGAGAGAGAGCAGCAGTGGGGAAATCTGGGGCCGAGCGGGCTGGCAGGGCCGTGTGGGGCAGCAGCGCTGGAGCGATAGGCTTATCAGGCCGGGCCGGGCCGTAACGGCCGCCTTCCCCGGCAGCAGCGCTGGGAGGAGCCAGCGGTGCGGGGCGCAGATAGCGCCCGTCCCGCCGGTAATCAGGGGGACGCAGGGCCCCGAACGTGCGCACACAGGGAGCGGGCGCCCAATTTCAGCCCGACAGGACTGTCACTCCCCGCCCACCACCCCTCAGCCCCTCGCCCTCCAAGCACGGAGCTTCATAACAGGGACAGGAAGCACCCTTTAGCCCTTATCGGACTTTTCTGGAAAACGTGGCGCAGCAGAGCTATTAAAAATGCCACCCCACTCACCAAAAATAAATCCACTATAAGAGGAATTCTAATCTTTTTTTTCTCTTTTTCTTCCTTCCACAGGAAAGAAAAATTGCGTCTCATCAGAGCACTGTTTTGTCCTGCTTGAGAAAGGTTGGCAGTTTCTGTGTACCCAAGCCCACTTTCCACAGAAACAAACGAAACAGCAAAGTCATCATCAGTTCTGATTTCTGCGTGTTGATAAACTCTTCTTCCATATTAATACAAGTGAGGCTCTGTTCTGTCCACCAAACGAAACGAAGACCCAAAATGGCCGTCTTCCATATTGGCACAAGTGAGGCTCTGGCTGCGTCCAAATAGTCAAAAAAAATACGTCCTATGTCTTTTCTTAACCACAGTTCCTTGACCTCGATGGAAAACGTCATGAGGTCAAGGAAAGATGTGAAGGAGAATTCATAAGGATTTAGGAAAAGACAACCACTGTGCTAAGAGAATCCGACTGCACTTACACTAGGCTACGTAATTATGCGACGGTGGATGTTATTGACGTGGGTCTGCCGTGGTGAATCTACAATGTTCCGAAGATGGACTACTAAAAGCGCATCTTAGATATTTCGCCCCGTGCGTTCTTACCGTATTGTTTTATGCAGGCTATATAAATGTGGACAACCCGGTGAAAAATATTACTTCATTACCATGGTTGGAATTGAAATAAAAAAGGAATATAGGGTACCAGTCACAAAAGTGAAACAAAATGGTTGTCACATTGAGAATGGTTGCTCACGCTCACCCTCCTGTCCACTCATATTTGTCGACATGAATCCAATTAGTATGATTGTATGAAAATAATTGTTAGATTGAATGCAAGATAGGCATAACATGTTAGACCTACAAATCTACTACTGTACATATCATCATTCTTAAGTTTCAAACATGTTGAAATAAAAATATCATCTGGCTAAAAACGTCTCGTCCTATTTTCTTGAAAGACAGACTTCTGTGTTATGGTTAATATGCTGATTATGATCTGATTATAAGCCTATGCATATAATAGCTTAAGAACCACCACACAACTCATCATGTTGATCGTTTATTTTCGTGAACGGCCGAATGGTGCGTCCACCAAACTGATCGAGACCCAAAATGGCAGTGCCCCCAGATGACACAGAGGCCAAATGTCGGCCATGTTGGAGAAATCTTCTGTTCATCAGAGGCAAAGCTCATAACCAACAGATAAAACGAACCACTGTGCCATTCACCTCATGGCACCCTTTGTGTCTTCAGAAGCATATAAGGACATGGCAAAAGACATTGTGCACCCAGTGTGTGTTAGATACTGTATCTTTTTTGGTGTAGTGAAGATCAGATCAGCATGTCACAAAAGCAATAACGGCATTGTGAAAACAATTAAAAAGCGTGTACAATTAATACAATTCAGTCAATAAAGCATCAAAGTAAAAAAATAAGGATGATATATTTTAAGAATTTTTAAGCATTTCAAAAAATATATAACAAAAAGCTCTTTCTATTAGCCCCTACTGTATATGCACTTTTGTGCAAGAATTGAAAACGATCTGAACAATTGTTTTATAGGTAGAACTGCGCTGCTCCAAAACCTTTAAAAGGGTTTCAGATTTTCAGATAGTTTTTTCCCCAAATGAGTAAAAAATATTTTATGTTTGGTGCATAAAGTAAAAAAACAGATGGCATACCTGTATATCATTGTACTTACACCTGCAATTTAGTTTTAAAGTGTGAGCAATTTTGCCATGGCATAGCACAAGCCAAGTTCCATCTATTTTAGCATGAAACATTTAGCATTGCTTACTCTTTCAGCAAACATGGCAAACTGATGGCAGGCACATGAACTGGATGAGCGGGCAAATAGACTCTGGTTCTATTGGGTTCTAGGTTGCACTATATACGGGTTGCCTGGAGAAGGGACCGTGGTATAAGTCCCAGCCTGGAACTGTAGAAGCCCCATGAGCAGTGACTGTATGAACACAAGGGACCAGTGCTAGGGGGTTTATGAGCACAGGGGACCAGTGCTGTAAGGGGTTTATGAGCACAGGGGACCAGTGCTGTAGGGGGGTTTATGAGCACAGGGGATCAGTGCTGTAGGGGGGTTTATGAGCACAGGGGATCAGTGCTGTAGGGGGGTTTATGAGCACAGGGGATCAGTGCTGTAAGGGGTTTATGAGCACAGGGGACCAGTGCTGTAGGGGGGTTTATGAGCACAGGGGATCAGTGCTGTAGGGGGGTTTATGAGCACAGGGGATCAGTGCTGTAGGGGGGTTTATGAGCACAGGGGATCAGTGCTGTAGGAGGGTTTATGAGCACAGGGGACCAGTGCTGTAAGGGGGTTTATGAGCACAGGGGACCAGTGCTGTAGGGGGTTTATGAGTACAGTGGACCAGTGCTGTAAGGGGTTTATGAGCGCAGTGGACCAGTGCTGTAAGGGGGTTTATGAGCACAGGGGACCAGTGCTGTAGGGGGGTTTATGAGCACAGGGGACCAGTGCTGTAGGGGGTTTATGAGCACAGTGGACCAGTGCTGTAAGGGGGTTTATGAGCACAGGGAACCAGCGCTGTAGGGGGTTTATGATCACAGGGGACCAGTGCTGTAAGGGGTTTATGAGCACAGGGGACCAGTGCTGTAGGGGTTTATGAGCACAGGGGACCAGTGCTGTAGGGGGTTTATGAGCACAGGGGACCAGTGCTGTAAGGGGGTTTATGAGCACAGGGGACCAGTGCTGTAAGGGGGTTTATGAGCACAGGGGACCAGTGCTGTAGGGGGTTTATGAGCACAGTGGACCAGTGCTGTAAGGGGGTTTATGAGCACAGTGGACCAGTGCTGTAAGGGGGTTTATGAGCACAGGGGACCAGTGCTGTAGGGGGTTTATGAGCACAGGGGACCAGTGCTGTAGGGGTTTATGAGCACAGTGGACCAGTGCTGTAAGGGGGTTTATGAGCACAGGGAACCAGCGCTGTAGGGGGTTTATGAGCACAGGGGACCAGTGCTGTAAGGGGTTTATGAGCACAGTGGACCAGTGCTGTAAGGGGGTTTATGAGCACAGGGGACCAGTGCTGTAGGGGGTTTATGAGCACAGTGGACCAGTGCTGTAAGGGGTTTATGAGCACCAGCGCTGTAGGGGGTTTATGAGCACAGGGGACCAGTGCTGTAGGGGGTTTATGAGCACAGTGGACCAGTGCTGTAAGGGGGTTTATGAGCACAGGGGACCAGTGCTGTAGGGGGTTTATGAGCACAGGGGCCCAGTGCTGTAGGGGGGTTATGAGCACAGGGGACCAGTGCTGTAGGGGGGTTTATGAGCACAGGGGCCCAGTGCTGTAGGGGGGTTTATGAGCACAGGGGCCCAGTGCTGTAGGGGGTTTATGAGCACAGGGGATCAGTGCTGTAGGGGGTTTATGAGCACAGGGGCCCAGTGCTGTAGGGGGGTTAATGATCACAGGGGCCCAGTGCTGTAAGGGGTTTATGAGCACAGGGGCCCAGTGCTGTAGGGGGTTTATGAGCACAGGGGACCAGTTCTGTAGGGGGGTTTATGAGCACAGGGGACCAGTGCTGTAGGGGGGTTTATGAGCAGTTTAATTACAAGGCCTAGCAGGCAGGATGTTGAGACAGTTTTTTGTGGTCGTAATCAGATTTGCCTGCTTCATGGAAATGCTCTATGACCCCCCCCCCCCCCCCCCCCCCCCCCACCTTTCCGCTCCATAAGACTCCCACTCTCAGATCAGGCTTGAAGACCCTCCTGGGGGGGTTAAACTCTCGTTCACGACTAAGCCATCACCAATAATTTTGGAGGTCACGCCATGCAAAAGATAGCTGTGAGGGGTTGCGCAGTTTGGGCAGAAATGACTCCCCATGCAAATAGCAAAGCTGACTCTGGATGTTCTGCAGTGAGTGGGGGAGCATGATTCCGACGCTGATGTCACTGGGACTGAACAGGATCTTCCTGTCATCAGAGAGCAAAGATGTGCTTCTGAGGAACCTACCTGACCTTCCCTCTCATTAGAAAGCCCTGGGGAAGAATCCAAGCAGTGAAGGACTAACAGACAGACAAACACACACACAGACAGGCGACTCAGATGTTGTGTCACATAAACATCTGCATCCATTTGAAACACTCCGTCACCAGTGTTCATCATATCACTGCAAATGAACAGCCCAAATCAGGGTTTTTTTTTAAAATGTCATAATAGTTCTGAATAAGCTTGTACCATGTTGTCACAGTAATAAAGAATATACACAATTCACATTTTGTAGAAGGCGTGTCCTGTAAAAATGACTTGGGAAAATGGTCGTATACTGCCACCGTGTGTACATTCGTGGAAACTGAATTAGGCTACATTTTTTAAGTTGTTGTTACTTTCAATACCATAACAGGATCATGGGGAAGAAATCTACATTTGCGTCCGTGGGTGGGTCGCATAGAATTCATGGCTCATTGGCCCGTTATGGAAGTATTGCGGTCGGTGTTCCACAACGAATCTACCACTATTGTGATAAGCAAGCCAGTACTGGCGAGCCAGATAACAGGTGCTATAATTTAAATGAGTATTACTAGTATACACAAAGTCGTCCTATTTTAAATTATCTTAATTATTTTGATTGTAATTAAAAAAAAAAAAATATATTATATTAAGGTTCGTGGCCTACTCGTTTTGCAAGAAAGAACACTACGCAGGTCACAAACATGTTAAGGCGGACTAGACGAGCAACACTTCTAAAACGTTAGAAAGTGATGTGCCTGTTTGAAACATGTTCATCAAACAAATTTAGATATTTTAGAATTGTTTTTTTTTTTTTTAACATGATATATGAAACATCAAATGAGACCAATTAGCAAAATAGCTGTAACTTCCAATTACCTGCTTTACATACATGGAACTCAAAGACCGGAACATTGTTTCCAGTCGGATTTGTTTTGGGTGCGGATTCTTGTGGCATTTCCAGGCAGAACAGATGTACAAATAAGTGACATTGTGATTAAACAGCGCAACAGTATAGAAAATTAAAATAATAAAGGAAAACTCCAACTGAAAAAAACACCAAGGACAAAGCACATCTGTACGAATGGAAAAGGAAACGACAGATACCGAGATGTCGGAAAACGCGGGTGCTCCAGCTCCCGTACCTGGCACATCAGCGCTTTTACCTCTAAGACAGGACTGCAGGCTCGTGTGCGTGGAGTACCCGGGGCTTGTCGTCAATGTGGACAAGATGCTGGAGACCCTTGGGGGGGAGAAAACGGTGTCAAAGGTAAGCACCTTATAAAGTTAGCAGCTGGCTGTATCTGTTTAGGTAGCTCTTTTTTCACAGTGCACTTAGAGTGCACGGCGCCTATTCACAGCAATCCATCCATCAGCGGCTTATTGCACCGGATAACTGCACGAGGCGGCTAGTGCATAGACTTCAGACGCCTTAGCGGCGACAAGATAAACTACGAATGATGCTGTGATTTGCCTACCATCTGAAATTATCCCTCCATGGACGACCGTACAGTCAAGATCATGTCCCTCTCTTGCCCTAGCTGGTGGGACGTCCGCCCACTGTTGCCACTATCCGCGTTAGGGTTCTAGTTCAGACCACGTGGTGCTTTCACCAATAAGTGCTTTCTTCAACTATATTTGAATAATTTGCACAGGTGCTCCGTTTATTGCTGTTTATGTGTTAATTGCTAAGCGCAATGTGTGCGCGCTACGACACGAATTTAAATACAATCTGCTTTTTGGGGGGGCATTTTCCAGACTTTCGCTGACTCCAGCAGGCGGATCGAACTGAACTACCGGCCTCGCGACCCCTACTGCCACCCGCAGTGCGCAAACCGCTTCACCACCACCAGCTTGCTTTTGCGCGTGTGGAAGCGGTCGCGCAAAGGGAGCGGCGCCGACGCACGATTTGAAATGGAGACGCTGGGAGTCATTGGGACCTGCTACAAGTTCCAGGGTCCGTGCCTATCCCTTTTAAACACCACTCTTAATGCAGATATTCACTATTAAAAATGTTCCATTCCGGTTCTCTAGCTGCTGCCTGTTTTGTTAACAGATTATTAATCAGATGCATATTTTTTTCTGGCAATGTACATGCAGAAATAAAGGCTGCTTATGTTTCAGATAGAAGTGTTGTGTTCCTCTTTTCTAGCTGTGCCGTGCCTTTTCACAACCCGCTAAGTGACCTGAGTTTTCTTTTCGTGCCCGAATGAAGGGATGAGTGACTTCCAGTATCTGGCGATGCACACGGAGGCGGACGGCACACAGACGTCCCTGTACGACAAGATCCTCCTGTGCAAACCGGAAAAGAAGGACTTTTTCTACAAGGAGGTGCCCCTGTACATCCCCCCACCCATTTTCTCCCGCCTGGATAACCCGGTGGACTACTTCTACCGCCCTGACATCCAACACAGGTATGCCGGCACTGCAGGAGAGTTCTAGAACACGTATTAGCATTCCAAGATGAGTCTTTTTTATGCAATGCTCCTCTACTGTTCTTATCTCTGTTAGAGGACCCCACACATTAGCTCCATATAATTACGTAGGTAGTATGATGAAGTACTGAATTGTGAGCCAAATTAAACTATTTTGTATTAAAATAGTTTAGTTTTTTAAAGTACCATATTGCAAAGTAAATGCTCTGGTATCTTTATCTGATGTAAGGCTCCCTGTTTCACCAGGTTGTGAATGAGGTACAATTAGTACAACTTCTTAAGATGGAGTTTATGAGAGTGAAACCTATCTTATCCCCACAATATCACAGCTTCTCTCTCTCTCTCTCTCTCTCTCTCTCTCTCTGCACACTCAGGGAGGGGTACGTCCCACAGACGGTCTCCCACGACAACCTCATCGGCCTGAGTCGTGCCCGTCGCCCCCACAACGCCATATTCGTAGCCTTCGAGGAGAAAGAGGTGCCCAGCAAGCCGCTGGAGGCTGCGGTGCAGAACTGGAGACGGCTGTGCGTGCACCCGAGCGACAGCAAGAAGGAGCAGGAGATTAAGGACGTGAGTGGCCCCATCCCTGAAGGGCCCCGTCCCTGGAGCAGTAATCTACTGTATTTATCCTGAGGGGCCCCGTCCCTGGAGCAGTAATCTACTGTATTTATCCTGAGTGGCCCTGTCCCTGGAGCAGTAATCTACTGTATTTATCCTGAGTGGCCCTGTCCCTGGAGCAGTAATCTACTGTATTTATCCTGAGTGGCCCTGTCCCTGGAGCAGTAATCTACTGTATTTATCCTGAGTGGCCCTGTCCCTGGAGCAGTAATCTACTGTATTTATCCTGAGTGGCCCTGTCCCTGGAGCAGTAATCTACTGTATTTATCCTGAGTGGCCCTGTCCCTGGAGCAGTAATCTACTGTATTTATCCTGAGTGGCCCTGTCCCTGGAACAGTAATCTACTGTATTTATCCTGAGTGGCCCTGTCCCTGGAGCAGTAATCTACTGTATTTATCCTGAGTGGCCCTGTCCCTGGAGCAGTAATCTACTGTATTTATCCTGAGGGGCCCTGTCCCTGGAGCAGTAATCTACTGTATTTATCCTGAGGGGCTCTGTCCCTGGAGCAGTAATCTACTGTATTTATCCTGAGTGGCCCTGTCCCTGGAGCAGTAATCTACTGTATTTATCCTGAGTGGCCCTGTCCCTGGAACAGTAATCTACTGTATTTATCCTGAGTGGCCCTGTCCCTGGAGCAGTAATCTACTGTATTTATCCTGAGTGGCCCTGTCCCTGGAACAGTAATCTACTGTATTTATCCTGAGGGGCCCTGTCCCTGGAGCAGTAATCTACTGTATTTATCCTGAGGGGCCCCGTCCCTGGAGCAGTAATCTACTGTATTTATCCTGAGGGGCCCCATCCCTGGAGCAGTAATCTACTGTATTTATCCTGAGTGGCCCTGTCCCTGGAACAGTAATCTACTGTATTTATCCTGAGTGGCCCCATCCATGGAGCAGTAATCTACTGTATTTATCCTGAGTGGCCCTGTCCCTAGAACAGTAATTTACTGTATTTATATAAGGCCTTTCTCCTTGTCCTATATGCGTGCTACATTGAAGTACAACCCCTTAATCAACAGTGTCGCACAGGCCCGAGCGATGCTCAATGGCCATTTTGCACAAGAGCGCTCATCCACACATTGAGTTAAGGTAGAGAGGGAAATCAAGGTCAGCCACGGTCAGACTGTACTGTAATTTATTTATTTATACATATTACTTTTATTCACAACACTTGTCATCAGTCAGCACTTGCTATGTTTTTGAGAGGCCGTTTCGGCAAAGGCAGAATTCAGAAAAACGGGCGCAGAGTTAGCACCTGTGCCGTTTCTGTCCGTTTTCGCCAACAGCCTGTCGTCGATTTTCGCAGGATTCCCCCTCAAAACCTGCCGCTGGCTACATTTTCCTTTCGGCCTCTCCTGTGGCGCACAGAATCGAGCACATTCAGCGAAGCCTTAAAACCAGCGGCTCTCGTCCAGATACACTCTTCCTTTCGCGCAATGTCTGTTTGTTGTTAAGCGTTCGGGTCCAGGAAAGGTTACCTGGCGAGACTAGTTTCAGTGACTCTTCCCCCCCCCCCCCCCCCCCCCCCCCCCCCCCCCGTTATCAGAGTGAGAAAGGCGTCGTGCCCAGCACGCGCTCCTTATCGTGTCCCCGGCCGCACCTGCTGACTGGATCAATACGAGCTCGGGCCTTCGGCTCGGGCCCCGCTGCTGATTGGTGCTCTCTGTTCCCGAGCAGATGTTCGAGAGGCGGCCCGTCTGGTCTCGCAACGCGGTCAAGGCCAACCTGGACATCCAGCCGGACAAGCTCAAGCTGCTCCTGCCGTATGTGGCGTATTACATGGTGAGGTGGCTGGGGGGGGGACTGGGGAAGGGGGCGGTACTTGACTGAGAACC
The DNA here is from genome assembly GCA_025169545.1 of Anguilla japonica. Classification (NCBI taxonomy): domain Eukaryota; kingdom Metazoa; phylum Chordata; class Actinopteri; order Anguilliformes; family Anguillidae; genus Anguilla; species Anguilla japonica. The sequence continues at coordinate 37,108,164 of CM045896.1, forward strand.
GAACTGTTGACGCTCTCTGCGTTTCCATTTCCAAGGCACAACAACTCAGTATGCACCGTTTTTGTTTTTATTCCTCGTGAAGTGAAAGCAGCAACGAGAAACTGGTGTGTGACGTACATTTCACATTTACAGCCATTCGTTTAGCTGCGCTAGCCTACGACAGGGTGACAGACTGCACGACAGCATGATATCTGAATGTAGAGACACAGTCTGCCTGTAACACAAATAAAATACAGCAGAGGACTCACCTCATAAACACCAGCGTGCAGTAGGATAATGCAGCGCTACTGCACTGGGTTAGGGGGACACAGAGAAAAGCAGACAGAGTGACTGGCTCTCTGTCTCTCTCTCTCCAGTGATTGACTTACATGTACATGTATATTTAGCCATTTATCAGACACCCCTGTGCACAGCACACATAGATACAAGTTTAGGTGACAAACAGTACCAATGTTAAGTCATCAAGGTCAAAGCTGATAGTAGAAACCAATCCACTACCCACTAGAAGTAACTTTTGGGAGAATTAGCAGAGAATTGCTTGACAACATCAAGCAAGAAACACCTCAGCTGGTGTTCCAGGTCAGGTGCATGAAATGACTGTTCTAGAACAAGAGAATGAAATGAGTTTCCAGCTGAGTTGTAGTATGACAAGGCTATAGGAGTGTTCCAGAACACAAGGACGAAATGAGTGTTCTAGTATCAGAGAACTGAAGGAGTGTTCCAGAACAAGTGTGTTCTAGAATGGGAGGACTAAATGAGTGTTCCAGAGCGAGAGGGTGTTGTTAGTGTTGTAGAATGAGAGTACTACAGGAACATGTAGGACCTCATCAATGCTGAGGGCTGCTGTTATGGAACTGTGAGAAATTCTTGGTTCTGCTCCCCAGCTGACCGGGCCCTGGAGGAGTCTTTGGGTGAGGTTTGGCTACGACCCCAGGAAGACCCCCGAGGCCAAGATCTACCAAGTGCTGGACTTCAGGATCCGCTGTGGGACAAAACACGGTACGGAAGGGGCAGAGAGCCCCAAAACCTGCCCCAGTCCTGCTACAGGCTCTGCAGCTACCCCTGTTCTCTAGTATATCTGCATTTCATTCATTCCCCTGCTGCACCCGTACCTGTGTTAGTGAGTTACATTAGAGCGGCTGTGCTTCTTCTTCACCTCTCTTAAGGCTACGCAGTCAATGACATGCCAGTGAAGGCCAAGAGGAGCACTCTGAACTACAGCCTGCCCATCACTATGAACAAGACTGGTGAGTGTGAATTACAGCCTGCCCATCACTATGAACAAGACTGGTGAGTGTGAACTACAACCTGCCCATCACTGTGAACAAGGCCGGTGAGCCTGGGGGTGGGATTGAAGCTGGCGCTGGGTGATGATGTCACAGAGCACTCTGACCACAGCGTTCCGTGGTGCATTAGCATACATGTGTATGTACTTGTGGTTCTGCCCTGTCAGTTACACCGGTGTGTGTGTGTGCGCATTCGCGTGTGTGTGCGTGTATGTGTGTGTGTATCACAGCTCCTCAGCCTGCGAGCATACGGGAGATCTCCCAGGAAGGAGGCCAGCCAGTGGTGCAGAAACCTGTTTCTCCGAGATACAAGCTGAAAGTACGTCCCCTGCTTACTCTCACAGCAAGCACCCAAACTACTGAAAGTACACCCCCCGCTCACTCTCACAGCAAGCACCCAAACTACTGAAAGTACGCCCCTTGCTCACTCTCACAGCAAGCACCCAAACTACTGAAAGTACGCCCCTTGCTCACTCTCACAGCCAGAACCCAAACAGGCCCAGGGTCCGCTGGGGGTCTGTGAAATACATGGGGTCCCCAGAAAAAGTCGTTTTTTAAACAATTATATTTCTATATTTCATAAATGACCTATTTTATGCTTGAGATGGAATACCTTAAGGTTAAGTTAACTTTGTTAATGCTTGCTAATACTGTGATTATATATTGTTATAAATAACTACACAGTCTTGTACATATTGAATATATTACATAGTGATTTAGAAATGTTGCCGTGTCTCTACAAGGCGGCCATTTTAAGGGTTCGTGAAAATAACCCGTTTGGGACCCCTCTGACGGGACCGGATTGAGGAATGACTGTATGGGCGTGTCCGTGGGTTTATGTCATTTCCTGTCTGCCCAACAGGACTCGTCCTACATATTTCGCGAAGGCACCCTCCCCCCCTACAGACAGATGTTCTTCCAGCTGTGCGACTTGGAAGTGGAGAGGTAGGAACTGAACTACATTATAATATTAATGAACCTGTCCCGAACCCGTACACCAGAGAACACAGACGCCACGCGTTCTAATTCCCGTGGCAAAAGACAATATGAGAAACTGGACACTGCTTTGGGTTCCTGTTGTTTTTTTCACCATGTATTTTAAGACTGGCGTCCAAGATTCCCAACTGCGTTCTGCTCTAAGCTACGGAAGTGCTTTTTCAGTTTGTTTTGAAAGTTTTAATTTTGTTAGCTGACCTCGGTTAATTTCACAAATGCAATGGTGTCAGCGAAAGAACACAAACTTTTTGTGAAAAGTCAAACCGCAGCGCAGCACGGTCTAAATCCCATCCTGCATGGAGGTCGGCTGACGGCTGGGCCTAGACCGGTCACCGGTGTACCTGCCGGCCAGGTTGGTGGTCAGGTGGTTGGTGTACCTGGCAGCTGGGTAGGCGGTTGGGCGGCTGGTGTACCTGGCGGTTGGGTGGTTGGTGTACCTGGTGGTTGGGTCGTTGGTGTACCTGGTGGTCGGGTGGTTGGTGTACCTGGTGGTTGGGTGTTGGTGTACCTGGCAGCTGGGTAGGCGGTTGGGTGGCTGGTGTACCTGGCGGTTGGGTCGTTGGTGTACCTGGCGGTTGGGTCGTTGGTGTACCTGGCAGTTGGGTGGTTGGTGTACCTGGTGGTTGGGTGGTTGGTGTACCTGGTGGTTGGGTGGCTGGTGTACCTGGCGGTTGGGTGGTTGGTGTACCTGGTGGTTGGGTCGTTGGTGTACCTGGTGGTTGGGTGGCTGGTGTACCTGGCGGTTGGGTGGTTGGCGTACCTGGTGGTTAGAGGGCTGGTGTACCTGGCGGTTGGGTGGTTGGTGTACCTGGTGGTTGGGTGGTTGGTGTACCTGGCGGTTGGGTGGTTGGTGTACCTGGTGGTTGGGTGGCTGGTGTACCTGGCGGTTGGGTGGTTGGTGTACCTGGTGGTTGGGTCGTTGGTGTACCTGGTGGTTGGGTGGTTGGTGTACCTGGTGGTTGGTGTACCTGGTGGTCGGGTGGCGGTTTTTCGGCTGATGTAAGCTTGTGCTGCTGTTCCAGCATAAAGAAGCTGATCCACCAGAACGACGGGAGGGAGGAGGAGTGTAACGAGCGGGACGGCTGGTGTATTCCCCGCACCGCTGACGAGCTCCGGGACATCATGTCCGCCTTGATCAAGCAGACCATCCGCGCCAGGAGACCAGGTAGCACACGCTGAGCATTACACACCGCATTAGACCACACTGAGCGCTACACACCACACTGAGCGCTACACACCACACCACACTGAGCATTACACACCACACTGAGCGCTACACACCACACCACACTGAGCGCTACACACCACACTGAGCGCTACCACACCACACTGAGCATTACACACCACACTGAGCACTACACACCACACCACACTGAGCGCTACACACCATACTGAGCGCTACACACCACACCACACTGAGCATTACACACCACACTGAGCACTACACACCACGCTGAGCACTACACACCACGCTGAGCACTACACACCACGCTGAGCGCTACACACCGCGCTGAGCGCTACACACCGCGCTGAGCGTTACACACCGCGTTAGGCCACGCTGAGCATTACACACCACACTGAGCGCTACACACCACACTGAGCGCTACACACCACACTGAGCGCTACACACCACGCTGAGCACTACACACCACGCTGAGCACTACACACCACGCTGAGCACTACACACCACGCTGAGCACTACACACCACACTGAGCACTACACACCACACTGAGCACTACACACCACACTGAGCACTACACACCACACTGAGCACTACACACCACACTGAGCGCTACACACCGCGCTGAGCACTACACACCACGCTGAGCACTACACACCACACCACACTGAGTGCTACACACCGCGCTGAGCACTACACACCACGCTGAGCACTACACACCACACCACACTGAGTGCTACACACCGCACTGAGCACTACACACCGTTAGGCCACGCTGAGCACTACACACTGCAGGCCACGCTGAGCACTACACACCACACTGAGCACTACACACCACACTGAGCACTACACACTGCGTTAGGCCACGCTGAGCATTACACACTGCGTTAGGCCACGCTGAGCATTACACACCACACTGAGCGCTACACACCACGCTGAGCACTACACACCACACTGAGCGCTACACACTGCGTTAGGCCACGCTGAGCGCTACACACCACACTGAGCGCTACACACAGGCCACATGCGCTACACACCTGCACCACACTGTGCGCTACACACCACACTGAGCGTTACACACCACAATGAGCACTACACACACACTGAGCGCTACACACCACACCACACTGTGCGCTACACACCACACCACGCTGAGCGTTACACACCACGCTGAGCACTACACACCACGCTGAGCGTTACACACCACACTGAGCACTACACACCACGCTGAGCGTTACACACCACACTGAGCACTACACACCACGCTGAGCACTACACACCACGCTGAGCACTACACACCACACTGAGCGCTACACACCACACTGAGCGCTACACACTGCGTTAAGCCACACTGAGCGTTACACACCACGCTGAGCACTACACACCACGCTGGGCGTTACACACCACGCTGGGCGTTACACACCACTCTGAGCGCTACACACCACACTGAGCGCTACACACCGCGTTAGGCCACGCTGAGCACTACACACTGCGTTAGGCCACGCTGAGCGCTACACACCACGCTGAGCGTTACACACCACGTTAGGCCACATTGAGCGCTACACACCACACTGAGCATTACACACTGCGTTAGGCCATGCTGAGCGTTACACACCGCGTTAGGCCATGCCTAACGCTACACACTGTGCCACGTTAGACTGAGTGCGTGCATGTGTGTGCGTGTGTGTGTGTTGTGTACGCATGTGTGGGTGCATATGTGTGTGTTGTGTACACCTGTGTGTGTGTGTTTGTGTGAACATATGCGTGTGCATCTCCTGCAGCTGCTGTTCCCTCCACGTCCAAGAGTTCAGCAGCTTCCGCACGCGGCCAACGGCGCCAGGAACCAGAGAGCGGAGAGGAGGAAGAGGATGAGGAGGGGGAGGAGGACGAAGACTTTCAGCCCTCGGAAGGCAGTGACAATGAGATGGAGACAGAGATCCTGGACTACATGTGAATTTTCCTCACAAAACCAAACAGAGAAGCAAGACTATGGAAGAGGATTAGGGTCACATGTGGAAAATTTTTTTTTGAGTTCTGACTTTAAAGTCAGAATTCTGAGATTACAGTCAGAATTCTGACTTTATTCTCAGAATTCTGACTTTAATCTCAGAATTCTGACTTTAAAGTCAGAACTCAAAAAAAAATTGCATGTGGCTCTAATCCTCTTCCGTACAAGACATATTGTTTCTGCTGAGAGATTGTTTTTTTCCACTCATGTAATAATTTTTTATTTTTTCTAATTCTGCTTGAAAAGATTGAAAAGCTGTAAAATAAACTTGTTCAAAAAAATGCTTATTTCCAGACTACCACGTTACTTGTACACTGTCTGAAATGAACCAAGCACACAAGATGTTTTGCATTCTTCCCCGGAATTAAATAATAGCAAAGAATGAATTTGTGATGTAAAACAAATATCAACTTCCAAATTAATTTACAGACATTATGAAATATGTTTAATAAGGTATGAGTGAAAACAATGAAACAAAAACTTAAATGTGATTTTCCAATAAATAAAAAAAAACATTTTTGAAACGTAGGGTAGATGCCACATATTTATGTGCCAATAAAACATTCCTATAAATTTTTGATTTTGTTAATGTTGGGGACACACAAATCCTTAAATCTAAGGGCTACATCGTGGTAATTTATATTGGAAACATTAAATTTTAGGGGAAATAAAACGTTGAACCATTTTAATGAGGTGTTTCTGTTTGTATTAGGACAAAGCTGAGGGGAAAGAAATGAAACTTAAACGTTATAGCCACTATAGGCAAACAGGGCCATAGAGATGAGTTTAAAACGACATTTTTAGACATGTTTAGCATAGCTTGGCTGAGGCACTGAAAAAGTTGTTTGGGGTTTGGCTTTTGGGTGCTCTTACCACAAGGCCACTCGTGGTTTTTTGTGCGATTTTATCCGTGACCACATTATGATATCAGACGAATCGAGGTCGTGCAACGGCGGTTTAAAATAGCACCGAGCGATCAATAATGGTTTGGGGAAAGATACGGAATCACTCTCGCATAAATAGCCGGCGGGAACGTGGTTGTCCGGTCTTTCGGTACACAGCTGCTCTGCGATGACCGTGCTGGAGATTGCGGTGGTGGTGGCCCTGTGCCTGGGGTCGACGTCAGCGGCTTCCGTAAGTGCAGGAGAACTGAGACCTTTATTAATAACCAATAATATCACATCAGTTTTCTCCCAGGGTGCTTGAAGTGCTGAATGTGCTTGAAATTGATGGCCAGTAAGGTAAGTACTAGAATACCGGGGAAAACAGATCCTTTTTCATGAAGTGCTTGAAAAAAAAAAGAACGTTGTGTGCAACCATTTCCCAACAATTTGTTCATTGAATTTTGATATAGTGATTTTAATAGAAAAAAGAATAAGATATTTTTATACTATTAGATCCTAGCATGAACTATTTTCATACGTGCACTGTCGTATATCATATAAATATAATGTTATGCTTTTAGAGAATCAACAAACATTTCAGTTACTTGTTTTGTGGAAGGTCACTGAAAATGGGGAAACAGTGCTTGAATTAAACACTCGAAAGTCCATGAGTATAATTAAATGCGGTCCCTGTGAACCCTGTTACATGTAAATTTAGGACAGTGCATGCCCAGTACAGCACCGAGAGCTTGCCGGTTTTAAGGGCTTCCTACAGAAATAACCAAAATAGGACTCCTGGGGCCTGTATCACAAAGCAGGATTACTGAGTTAGCTGGATAACTGCGCTGAGTAAAGACCTGTATCACAAAGCAGGATTACTGAGTTAGCTGGATAACTGCGCTGAGTAAAGACCTGTATCACAAAGCGGGATTACTGAGTTAGCTGGATAACTGGGCTGAGTAAAGACCTGTATCACAAAGCAGGATTACTGAGTTAGCTGGATAACTGCGCTGAGTAAAGACCTGTATCACAAAGCAGGATTACTGAGTTATCTGGATGACTGTGCTGAATAAAACCCGGAACAGCTGTTTTTACTTCAGTCCATGTCCCAGATTTGGGAGGGTTCTGGGTTTTACTCAGTGCAGTAATCCAGCTAACTCAGTAATCCTGCTTTGTGATACAGACTCCAGATGAATACCTTCATAAGTGGTTTAGAGGAATAAATGATAAAGGAGGAGCTCAAACACAAGTCCTGCAGGGCTGCTGTGTCTACTGGTTTTTGTGTGTTCCTGCACCTACAGTAAGTGCTTAAATTAAGTCATTGACTGGCAAAAGATCCACATCTTGTGCATGCATGCCTTGTTTCCAAGGCCTTAATTGGCCACTGATTAAAAGGAAATCACAAAAAGCAGCAGACACTGCAGCCCTCCAGGACTGGGGTTTGACACCCCTGTTTTAGAAAGAAGTTGATTGGATGTCATTTTGCCGCTTGTCATCCCATTCTTGCAGGTTTGATTTAAAAACAATCCCTAGTGCAAGATAACCCTTTTTGTTCGATTATTGCTTTTTAAAGCTGCCCGATGACTGGCCATGTTGGTATGTCAAACTCGACACTTTCGCGAGGGTTAATTTTTCAAATCTTATTATTTTATTTTCTATTATGGTTTGCTAAAAAATATATATATTTAAACCCTAATCCGGTAGACATTTTCAATTATTTATTTGCGAAATCTGGACATTTTGAGGTATCTTTTTAAAGCAGATTTATTGACCAGGTCTGCAAACTAGTCCAGTTATGCAAAATATCCTTTTAAAGAAAGAGGGTAGTGAATTTACGACTGAACTTTGTATACATTTTATGTGGTTTGTTCAGCATGTCCATTATCATGAAACTGTCATCTATATGTGCGGTATATCAAGGAACTCTAGAATTATTTAAACGCGCATACACCAACGTGCACACAGACATGCAAAGACCTTGAGCATGTTTGTTCTGGCTCAGACTACTGAAATATTGCAAGTGAAAGTTGCAGCTGCCTGTCAGCAGGAATACTACACCGATAGCAGGTCTTCACGTCATCTGACTCAGAAGCAGAATGTGTATTCGTCACATGGGTGGTCAAAACCCAGGGAAAGTGTTTACCTGGACATGGAAAGTATTTTTAAAACTTTTGTTGTTTTGTTTGTTTGGTGCATCCATTACATTTCCCTTTGGTATCAGGAAATATAATTTAATTTGCTCTTTAGTATGTGCTAAACTGCATTTTTCAGGACAAGCAGAGATAAAAAGACTTCCCAAAAATAAAAATGATAAATGAGATTACCCCACTTAAATTTTCAATGTGACATTTGCATCTATCCCTGGTTTTCTAACAATAATAAGCTCCACTGTGTTTCAAGGTTAATTTTTTGGGCAATTCTCTTTTCGGTGAACAGCTATGCAATGTCGATAGTGCCCTTTAAGAGATGTGTGTGTGTGTGTCTCCATGTGTGTGTCCATATGTCTGTGTGAGCACAAGCCTGTATCTGTGTATGTGTGTACAGTATATGTTGTACAGTAAATATCCAATGTTTTCATATATGTGTGAATGCACCTGTGTCTCTGTGTGCATGTATGCTTGTGTGTGTGTCCAGCGTGTGTGTGCATGTGCATGCATACTTATGTGTGTACAGCGTGTCTGTGTGCATGTATGCTTCTGTGTACAGCATGTGTCTGTGTGCATGCATGCTTGTGTGTACAGCGTGTGTCTGTGTGTGCATGCATGCTTGTGTGTGTACAGGATGTGTCTGTGTGTGCTTGTATACTTATGTGTACAGCATATGTCTGTGTGTGCATGCATGCTTGTGTGTGGACAGCATGTGTCTGTGTGTGCATGCATACTTGTGTGTGTACAGTGTCTGTGTGCATGCATGCTGTGTGTGTACAGCGTGTGTCTGTGTGTGCATGCATGCTTGTGTGTGTACAGCATGTGTCTGTGTGTGCATGTATACTTATGTGTACAGCATGTGTCTGTGTGTGCATGCATGCTTGTGTGTGTACAGCATGTGTCTGTGTGTGCATGCATGCTTGTGTGTGTACAGTGTCTGTGTGCATGCATGCCTGTGTGTGTACAGCGTGTGTCTGTGTGTGCATGCACATGTGTCTCTGTGTGCATGTATACTTATGTGTACAGCATGTGTCTGTGTGTGCATGCATGCTTGTGTGTGTACAGTGTCTGTGTGCATGCATGCTTGTGTGTGTGCAGCGTGTGTCTGTGTGTGTGTGCATGCATGCTTGTGTGTGTACAGCATGTGTCTGTGTGTGCATGTATACTTATGTGTACAGCATGTGTCTGTATGTGCATGCATGCTTGTGTGTGTACAGTGTCTGTGTGCATGCATGCTTGTGTGTGTACAGCATGTGTCTGTGTGTGCGTGTATGCTTATGTGTGTACAGCGTGTTTCTGTGTACGTGTCTGTACGCAGTATTTGTTCAGTATTTGTTCACGTGTGTGCGTCTCTGTTCTCAGCTGGGGCCGGTGCTCACAGAGGGAGGCATGGTCGACGGGGAAAACATTCACGTGGGGCTCTTCCGCTACATGGACGTGTTCAAGGGGATTCCTTTCGCCGCCCAGCCACAGCGTTTTGAGAAACCACAACCCCATCCTGGCTGGGAAGGTGTGCTCTGCCACAGCCCCGAGTTTACCAATGTCTGCCCATCCAGAGCCTCATGCTCAAACAAATACAGTATCCCAGTAATATCAAAATACTGAATCTAGCACATAAATAATATCTTTTCAGAATGTGCATATGAAAATATATAACCTTCATCTATCATCATACAGTATACGGCCAAAAGTATGTGGACACCTGACATCCAACATCTCATCCAAAATTATAGCCATTAATATCAGTTGGTATACCCTTTGCTTCTATAACCACCTCCACTTTTCTAGGAAGACTTTATAGTAGATGTTGGAGCTTTGCTGCAGGGATTTGCTTCCATTCAGCCAGAAGAGCACTAGTGAGGTCGGGCACTGATTGGGCGGTTAGGCCTGGCCCGCAGTTGGCTTTACAATTGATTCCAAAGGTGTTGGATGGGGTTGGGGTCAGGGCTCTGTGCAGGCCAGTCAAGTTCTTCCACACTGTTCTTGACAAAACCATTGACATGGTTTTGAAACAGGCATGGGTCTTCCCCAAACTGTTGGGGAAGCACAGAATTGTCTAGAATGTGATTGTATGCTGTAGCATTATGATTTGCCTTCAGTGAAACTATGAAACCATGAAAAATGACCCCAGACTAAGGGGTGTCCAGATACTTTTGATCATATAGTGCATATTAGTAATTGCTACGTTTGAATAGACTCACATGCCATATTTTTAAAGCCAGTATTTCATATCTCTGCTGTGTTAACCATTATTTATTCTCTGCAGGGGTACTGAAGACCAAGAAGTTTGCCAGGAGGTGCATGCAGGTGAATCTGATTCAGACTGAGACTCGTGGCAGTGAGGACTGCCTCTACCTGAACATCTGGGTCCCGCAGGGCCGATCGGGTACTATATCTGCAGCACCTACTCCACCCCTACTCCACCCCTACTCCTCCTATCTACTGTACCTACTCCACTCCTACTCTACCCCTACTCCACCCATCTACTGTACCTACTCCACCCCTACTCCACCCATCGACTGTACCTATTCCACCCTTACTCCACCCATCTGCTGTTCCTACTCCATCCTTACTCCTCCCATCTACTGTACCCACTACCTCACCCACTGCTGCACCCATCTACTGTACCTACTCCACCCCTACTCTACCCCTACTGCACCCATCTACTGTACCTACTCCACTCCTACTCTACCCCTACTCCACCCATCTACTGTACCTACTCCACCCCTACTCCACCCATCGACTGTACCTATTCCACCCTTACTCCACCCATCTGCTGTTCCTACTCCATCCTTACTCCTCCCATCTACTGTACCCACTACCTCACCCACTGCTGCACCCATCTACTGTACCTACTCCACCCCTACTCTACCCCTACTGCACCCATCTACTGTACCTACTCCACCCCTACTCTACCCCTACTCCACCCATCTACTAACCTACTCCACCCCTACTCTACCCCTACTGCACCCATCTACTGTACCTACTTCACCCCTACTACCACCCATCTAATGTACCTACTCCACCCCTACTCAACCCATCTACCGTACCTACTCCACCCCTACTCCACCCATCTACTGTACCTGCTCCACCGCCTACTCTATCCATCCACAGTACCTACTCCACTCTCTACTCCACCCATTTACAGTATACTGCACCCATCCTGCATCGATCTACAGTACCTATTCCAACCCTACTCCATCCATTTACTGCACTTACCCAATCCCCCTTACTACAACCATCTAGACTGCGTACTCAATCCCCTTACTCCATCTATCTACATCACCTACTGTATGTATACACATTTACATGCTCTATCTCTATCTTTACAATACATACTCCATTCATCTTACTGCTCTTACCATCATCAGTCAACTCCATTTACCGATCTGTGGTATTTTTCTGTCAGTCTTTCTTTTCTGTGTCTGTCTGTCTGTCAAACTTTGTATATGATTGATCTGTCTGTCTATCTGTCTGTCTGTCTGTCTGGTCCCCTCTCCTCTGGCAGTGTCCACCGGTCTGCCTGTTATGGTCTACCTCTTTGGCGGTGGCTTTTTGGTCGGGGGGTCCATGGGTGCCAACTTTCTGGACAACTACCTGTACAGCGGGGAGGAGATCGCCGACCGGGGGAACGTCATTGTGGTGACGCTGGGGTACCGCGTGGGCACCCTGGGGTTCCTCAGCAGCGGCGATGCCAGCGGGCCAGGTGAGGGCGTGGCACAGGGGGGATGGGCGTGGCAGGTGGGGACCGGCGGGGACAGGAGGGGTGGGCGGGGATGGTCAGGGTCAGGTGTGGTGGGTGGGGATGGGCGTGGCAGTTGGGGATGGGCGTAGTACTGCAGCTTGGTTCTTTAAATCTTCCTCCATTTTGTGGGCCACTTGATGGTCAGCCATCAGCCAACAGGCATCTAAACAAACACAACACAACCTTGCTATACAGTATATTACACTTATCAGCATGGTCGCTGTTCTAATTCAGAGCTATGTGTGCAGTCTATCTTGCTTTTACATGCTATGTGTACATTTAGCTGGATACTCACTGATGCTATTGTTTTATGGTTTTCTCAGTGATACAGTTGAACAAAGCAAAAGTATTGGGGGCAGTGACACAATTTTAGTTTTTTCGGCTCTGTGCTCCAGCATATCGGATTTGAAATTAAAACAATGAATACGCAGTTAAAGTGCAGAGTGTCAGGCTTTTGTTTGAGGGTATTCTCGTCCACACTGGGTGATTCTGTGTAGGAATTACACCTTTTTTTATACGCAATCCCCCCATTTTAGGGGAGCAAATGTAATGGGACTGCAACAAATACTTTTGAATTTACCCATACACCTCTATTACTCTCAACTGTAACTCACTGTTTAAAGGCCCAGCTCCTAAAAAAACCACACCGTTACTGAATCCAGACTCACCCATGCTGACTGCTGTGGACAAGCTTGTGGGACAGTGGATGACCAGCTGGAGGGTTTCGGTCTGTAGGGCTGTCCTCATCTTAAACAGCACCCTGCTGTAGCACAGGGAGTCCCAGTTCTGTCCCAAACCCAGCCCCCTTTTTAAGGTTTGAGGAGAGGGTAAGGGTGAGGATGCCTAACATGGCGGCTCTTCTCTCGGCCCCAGGGAATTATGGGCTGTGGGACCAGCACGCCGGCATCGCCTGGGTGCACCGGAACATCAGGGCCTTCGGAGGCGACCCCGACAACATCACCGTCTTCGGCGAGTCCGCCGGGGCCGCCAGCGTCAACTTCCAGGTAAGCGGCCGTTGTACCCTTGGCAAGGTAATTTACCTGCATTGCTTCAGTACATATATCCAGCTGTATAATGGATGCAATGTAAATGCTATGTAATGTGTAAGTGTGCCTGTAATTTAAGTAAGGAATAAACCATGACGTGCTGTCCCGTTATTGGAAGATAATGTACGTCAGGGGTGGTGATGCGCCCGAGGGGAAGCCGAGGGTTGCTTAACCATCCCCGAAGTACATTATTTTCCCATAACGGGACAGCCTGGAGGGGTTTACTCCACTTATACAACGGATTACCAACAATCACTATGGTTACTTGAATATTTATTGATTTTTTTATCGATTTAATCAGCTGAAAGTAAAATATTATTCCACAGCCGTTTGGGCATATTATTTGCAAAACTCTGGTTGGTAGTTCTGTTTGCACCGTTGTTAAGCAAAAACCTCTGGTCGTTAATTCTACGAAAACAACGGTTCCATTGAGAAAAATAGTTCCTTCTCGTTTTATACCATACAGTTTTTAGTCAATTTTGGTCATTTTTGTCATTACATTATTTAAGAAAACTACTTGAAACCATAACTCAATCAAATTAATCTCCCTAGCTCTGTCTTGCTTTTTAAAATGTTGCGGTCTCGCAGTGTAGACACTGCGTTTTTCCAAGACACTCTGAAATCGGGTTTGAATGTCAGTTAACTTTATCACCTGTCACCTAGCCAATACTAAAATTCTTGGTTTTAGGTCAGAATGGTCTCACAGTATGCTTGTTATCCCAGCTAGCTAGCTAGCTAGCTAACTATTGAATTGTATTCAAAACAGCGGTTACTACAAACGGAATCGTTCACAAAGATACTCATACCGTAGCATGAGTTGAACACGGAATGCCTATTCTACTGTCCACATAAGTGACGATTCCGTATTTTGTGGGGTGGTTGGCATCCCTAAATAAAGCCAGTAACTAGAACTGTGATTCAACGTTGCAAATTGGACATTGAAAAGGGGAGGGGACGTAACAATTCAAAACCGAAAGAATAATGTTGCTATTTTAATAGCTTTAAACGCTGGATTTTGTAGCGCATTGATTTTAGAACTGTTAAAAGGCCTGAGGTGTCCCTTCACTGAGAAATAATGCACACCCTTTGAACCAATCAGAATCGAGTATTCAACCAAGCCGTTGTATAATGTAATGTGATGTGATTTCAGCAGGTTTTTGATGCCTGTTGCGTGTGTGGGTGTGTGTGCGTGTACGTGTGTGTGTATGTGTGCGTGTGTGTGCGTGTGTCTCCCCGCACAGCTCCTCTCTCCCAAAAACAGGGGTCTGATCCGCAGGGGCATCTCTCAGAGCGGGGTGGCCCTCAGCCCCTGGGCCGTGAACAGGAACCCGCGAGCACTGGCAGAGGAGGTGCGTGTTCTGCTCTCTCCCCGTCTGGGTTCTGCCACTGCTGTCGTTTGAGTTCCGGTGAATAGAACCCTTCTGGACTGAACTACAGTGGCCACAGTGCATTTCAGACTAGAGGGAGAACTACAGAGCCAGGGATTATGGGATAGCTGTCCGCTGTGAGGCCCTGCTGGGGGGGGGGTGGCGGTTTAGGTCCGTGTTAGCCTTGCCCACCTCTGCTCACTGAGGCTCAGGCTTAGGCCAGTCTCTGCTCTGAAGACATGGATGTGTACCTCTCTCCATCTCTCTTTCTCCCCCTTTCTCTCTCTCAATCTCCCCATTTCTCTCTCTCCATCTTTCTTTCTCCCCTTCTTTCTCTCTCCGTCTTTGTTTCTCCCCTTTCCCTCTCTCCATTACATGTTTCAGTTTCCAGGTTTTTCTTTGGTGACAAACAACAAAAGAGAAACTATTGTTAAATTAGAGTTGCAAAAAAGTTCTTGTCGTAGTATAGATCACTGGTGCAACAAAAACAGCATTGCCAATTATAGAAATAATAGATAATAAATCTCTCTCTCCCTCCCTTTTTCTCTCTCTCCTTTTCTCTCTCTCTCCCCCCTCAGGTTGCCATTAAGGTGGGCTGTCCCACAGATGAGAAGATGATGCCGTGTCTGAAGATCACAGACCCTGTGGCTCTCACTCTGGCTGGGAGTCTAAGCCTGAAGGGCTCTCCATCCAGTGAGTCTTGCCCCCAGAACCCAGAACTGCCCCGCCTGACCCCCAGACTAACCGACAAGAGCGACTCACCCCCTATCCAACCCCAACTGCCATGCCTGACCGCCAGACTAACAGACAAGAGCGACTCACCCCCCATCCAACCCAACCACTCCGCCTGACCGCCAGACTAACAGACTAAAGCCGCTTTTCCACTGTAGGGCCGAACCGTTACCAGGGCCACTCCATGCCGTTCCGCCCTGCTCAGTACTCGTGGGAACGGTTACGGTTTCTGTTTCCACCGTCGAGCTGCTAAAACCAGGACTAGGAAGTATCTAGTGAGGACAGCAAGTGACGCGGTGGATCAGCGATGGCGTCCCGTCGTGAATGTAATATGCGCCTGTTGTTGTCGTCGCTCCCCACACTGTTTTGTTTTTTTTATGTTATGTTTCGTTGGCTGACGAAACGGATGAGGATTCTGTGTATTTTGGTATGTTTCTGGTTTTTCTTTTTAGCGTATCCTCCACTGACCATCACTGTTGCATTCAAAAAACTACTAACTAACGCTTACATTACAGTGTGAAATATCCACATTATATAATACCACTAACCTATTTAAAGACTCTCAATCCAAAAATAACGTGTAGGCTATAACCGAAATATTTGAGCAATAATACTTACATAGCAATGATGAAATTTTATCTGTGTTCAGAGAGACAGTAAATCAACGAGTTCAATCCGCTTCTGCTTTCCTCCGGAAAACGATGTCAGCTAGGTCTATCAGCAAATATACGGCTTAGCTATGCCCAGAAGTCCTCAACAATAATAGTATTTTCCAAGAAATTACGAAAAATCGTTAACAATGTTTCGTTTGGTGCAGCGTCTTAATGCGATGTGAATGCGATGATAAGAAAATTTTTGGTTACGCTGACCTATAAAACGCTATTCCAAAAGCAAAATTAGACATGTTATGCATCGTTAGAAAGCTTATACTCTCACCTTCTGAAATGAATAAATGAATTGTCAATCAAGCCAGACTGTACTAAAAACGGCATCAACGCCGTAGGCGATACGTGTGGTATTATGCACAGCTATTTTGAATGTACCCAGGCATCAAAAATGCACGAAATATATTTCATAAACGGATTTTCCAAGACAATATATGACTACTCGGTCTCAAAATGGACATCTCTACGCGTAAAACCAATGGTAAGGTTATGTAGCCTATTTATTCAATATTTAGTCCCAGATACTGACTGTAAAATGACATGATATCATTTTTTAAAACTTTGTCCCGTTTATTTCGTTATTCAGTGAGCAGCGTTTTCACTGCTGTATATCTTATGGCTATCTTTATCTTGTTGCTATGACGGAATACGATTTTTGATTGGCATTTTTATTTATATTAGCTTCTCCACTTACCTAGCTTACGGAAGAGGACTTAAAGAGACCGTATGCAGAGACACAAAACTGACGTAATGTGAAACCAATCAGTGAATACGTCATTAAGCCTGCCCACCCGAACGGTTCTGCTGCGCTGAGCATGGTTGTCTAACCATGCCGAAAATATCGTGCTGGGCACTATTTGTAATCGTTCCGCGCCAAACCGTTTCCAGGTGGAAACACCATTGGAACCCTTCCTCTCCGTGCTCAGAACCGCTCGGCCCTGCAGTGGATAAAGGGGCTTGACTAACTACTTCCTGTTCTCCCCAGGCCCTCTCCTGTTCAACCTGCTGCTGTCCCCCGTGATCGACGGGGACTTCCTGCCGGACGAGCCGGGAAACCTGTTCCACAACGCCGCCGACATCGACTACATTGCAGGCATCAACAACATGGACGGCCACCTCTTCTGCGGCATCGACGTGCCCTCGATCAACCAGCCCCTGCAGCCCACGCCCCCGTGAGTCTGCCGCAGTGCATGCTGGGAAGTCCCCGCAGAACCGCAACAACACAGGAAACGTACACATCGTACAGTGTGTGCGTGGGTGTGTGCGTGTGTGCGTGTGTGCATGTGTGCATGTGTGTGTGTGTGTGCGTGTGTGTGTGCGTGTGTGTGTGTGTGCGTATGTGTGTGTGTGTGTGTGTGCGTGCATGTGTGTGCGTGTGTGCATATGTGTGTGCATATGTGCGTGTGTGTTTGCCTGCCAGGCAATCAGGCAGATAAAATATAGGTGCATTTTTATTTGTTTGCACCATTTCCTCATTCATTTATACATTACTGACAGATAATTAGATAATGGAATGTTTCAAAAGTTTTTTTTCCTAATGTACACAGTACATTCTGACATTTGATGTCAATTTTAGTTTTGATGTTATTATATTACCTTATATTATTATTATTATATTATCTGATCAGACCCCCCTCAGTAATCTAGTTTTCTGGCTTGACCCACTTTCATTGGCTTTTCTCTGATGTAAACCAGTCGGGTTCCACGTTTGTAATGTTTGGCTACTAACTTTACCAAACATCCTGTCCAATGTTAACCAGACTTCCATCAGCTCCTCTCTTATGTTAACCAATCACATTCCTTCTTTGTAATTGGCTCCTTTACAGTATTAGCCAGTTAGGTTTACTGTCATACGGGCTCCCGTCAGGTGTTAACCAATCAGCTTCCTTCTTCTTTCAGGGAGGTGGCCATGGAGTTGCTGACTGCTCTGACCCGGGAGAAGGGGCCAGAGGCAGCCAGCCTTGCCTATAAGGAGTACACCCAGAGCTGGGGCTCCACCCCCAGCAAGTCCACCATCAAGCAGACCATCGCCGAGATCGAGACCGACTTCATCTTCCTGGTGCCCACCCAGGCTGCTCTCTACCAACATGCGAACGTGTCCACGTAAGGCACAGGCCTGTCTGCATCCACCAGCGTTACATTACTGCTACAGCACCAAGCCGTAACACACACTCCATTCACCAGCGCTATATTACTGTTACAGCACCAAGCCGTAACACACACTCCATTCACCAGCGTTATATTACCCACCCCCTCTCCCCCACCCCTTCGCTCCCACCCCCCTCTCCCCCACCCCTTCCCTCCCCCCCTCTCCTGCCCCGCCCCCATTCAGAACCGGGCGCACGTACTCCTACCAGTTCTCCGTGCCGTCCCGGATACCCGCCTACCCCAGCTGGATGGGGGCCGACCACGCCGAAGATCTGCAGTACGTTTTCGGGAAGCCCTTCACCACGCCCCTTGCCTACTTCCCCCGCCACCGCGACGTGTCCCGCCACATGATCGCCTACTGGACCAACTTCGCCAGAACCGGGTAAACGCCGCCCCCCTGGCCTGTACAGCACTGTGGTACGCCCACACACATATGCACACATGCACTTCAGCGCTCACACACACATATGCATACACGCACATATGCACACACACACACACGTATACACACACACACATATGCACACACACACACACATATGCACACACGCACATAAGCGCACACACACACATATGCATACACGCACATAAGCGCACACGCACATCAGCGCACACACACGTATGCACACACACATAAGCGCCCACACACACGTATGCACACGCACATAAGCGCACACACACGTATGCACACACGCACCTAAGTGCACACACACACGTATGCACACACGCACATAAGCGCACACGCACGTATGCACACACGCACACACGTGCACACACATGCACACACGCACGTATGCACACACGCACATAAGCGCACACACACACGTATGCACACACACACATGCATGTACATGCGCACATACACACACACACAATTTAGGGCTCACACTCTCCTCTGGCCTCTCCCACACAGTGACCCCAATAAAGGAGAGTCCAATGTCCCTGTCGCCTGGCCTCGTTTCACTGGCTCAGGACACCAGTACCTGGAGATCAATGAGAAGATGAACAGGGACTCGGTCAGGCAGAAGCTGAGGACCCGCTTCGTTCAGTTCTGGTCCCAGACATACGCCCGGCTCCCCACCATCAAAAGCCCCTCGGCAGAGTAGTCCGCCTCGCGGCGGGATTCCGGAACCTTCCTCGGGAGCGTTCCGTTCTCCGCGGCGACGGCATGCGCCGCGTGTTCCGCTGGATCCTGAGAAGCCGAGCGTAATTCCTAATGATGCGGCCGCCTCTGGACCACTGGCAATGATTTTGCAAAGCTGGTACTGCTTGCTAGTTTGTAAGCCAATGGGCCAATAATACGTTCTACGCATTTTCCCTCGAGCAGATAGACAATGAGCAATAAACCAAGAAAAGCATGACTCAAAAGACTCATGATTCTTTGATGCCGTTTTTATAATTTACTTTAAATATTTATTCACAGTAATATTCAGCCTTATACGCCACACACATTTTCATACACAAGATGTATACTATCAGGCAGGATATTTGCATCCTAGGGTGATATAAAGCAGGCTGGTTTAAAAGTGGTGTCGCTGTATTGTGTTCAGGTTCTATATTAACAAACAGAATAATGTGCTAATTAAGTTTATGTACCTTGTTTTAGGAAGGGACATTTTAAGACATTACTCATACACAGTACTGTAATGGTCCAAAGGGCATTTTCTGGGGGTTGGATATGCAACACACATGGACACGCAAACATGCAAACACGCACGCACTCAGTGTGGTGTGTAGCACACAGTGTGGTGTGTGTAGTGCTCAGTGTGGTGTGTAGCGCTCAGTGTGGTGTGTAGCGCTCAGCGTTGTGTGTAATGCTCAGTGTGGTGTGTAGCGCTCAGCGGGGTGTGTAGCGCTCAGTGTGGTGTGGTGTGTAGCGCTCAGTGTGGTGTGTAGCGCTCAGTGTGGTGTGTAGTGCTCAGTGTGGTGTGTAGTGCTCAGTGTGGTGTGGTGTGTAGCGCTCAGTGTGGTGTGTAATGCTCAGTGTGGTGTGTAGTGCTCAGTGTGGTGTGGTGTGTAGCGCTCAGTGTGGTGTGTAATGCTCAGTGTGGTGTGTAGTGCTCAGTGTGGTGTGTAATGCTCAGCGTTGTGTGTAGTGCTCAGCGTGGTGTGTAGTGCTCAGCGTTGTGTGTAATGCTCAGTGTGGTGTGTAGCGCTCAGCGTGGTGTGTAGTGCTCAGTGTGGTGTGTAGCGCTAAGTGCGGTGTGGTGTGTAGTGCTCAGTGTGGTGTGCATTTAGGGCTCATACTGTATCTCCTGTGCATTTAGGGCTCATACTGTATCTCCTGTGCATTTAGGGCTCTCTCATACTGTATCTCCTGTGCATTTAGGGCTCTCTCATACTGTATCTCCTGTGCATTTGGGGTTCATACTGTATCTCCTGTGCATTTAGGGCTCATACTGTATCGTGCTGTTTCTGTTTGTATTAGCACAAAGCTGAGGGGAAAGAAATGAAACGTGCTCTTACCACAAGGCCACTGGTGGTTTTTTGTGCGATTTTCTCCGCGACCACGTTACGGCATCATACGAATCGAGGTTGTGCAACGGCGGTTTAAAATAGCACCGAGCGAGCGATAATGGTTTGGGGAAAGATACGGAATCACTCTCGCATAAATAGCCGGCGGAAACGCCGTTGTGCGGTCTTACGGTGCACAGCTGCTCTGCGATGACCGTGCTGGAGATTGCGGTGGTGGTGGCCGTGTGCCTGGGGTCGACGTCAGCGGCTTCCGTAAGTGCGGAGCACCGAGACCTTTATTAATAACCAATAATATCACATCAGTTTTCTCCCAGGGTGCTTGAAGTGCTGAATGTGCTTGAAATTGATGGCAAGAAATGTAAGTACTAGAATACCGAGAAAAACAGATCCTTTTCCATTAAGTGCTTGAAAAGGTCCTTCAAGAAATTGTTGTGTGCAACCATTTCCCAACAATTTGTTCATTGAATTTTGATATAGTGATTTTAATAGAAAAAAGAATACGAATAAAATATTTTTATACTATTATACTAGTATTTAATATTTTTATTTTCCTTACAGCACTTTGGTCAACTTCTGTTGTTTTTAAATGTGCTTTATAAATAAACTGACTTGACTTGACTAGTATACTATTTGAAAGATCCTGTGCAGTCAAAATCATGATTTTAAAATGCTTATATTATGACCAAAGACTGTAAGGTTACTTACACATTGATTTTAAAAGTATCTCACACATGTACGTAATGAATTAGATTTTTTCCCCTAAAAACTATACAATGCTCGACATTGCCGCCTGGTGGAGAATTTGGTATTTTTATTATTTTTTTAGTCTTTATTGAAAAACATTCAAATGTACAATCATTGCAGATATGTACTCAGCCTAGTGGTATACAACGAGGCAAGAATATGAATTTAGCTAAATAAATAAATAATAATAATAATAACAATTGAAGAGAAAGAGTTGGGATAAATAAACTTTGTTAATATAAAATTATGGTAAACAAAAACACACATTATGCTTCTTTAAAGAGTTCATCGTACAGTTTGACAGTTCTATTACTTTTTTTAGTGTTTATAAATTTGAGAGTCTTAATATATTCTTTAAATTCAAATAAAAATCCAGTGAAATGGGGGGTAACTTTTGTTATTTTGCTTTTTTTATGTGAAATTTACCATATAGAATCAATAAGTTTACAATTAATTCAATGTTATATTTATCATGTTCAAAATATGTAATGACATTTTTGCACTCAATTTTATTATTCTGATTAGTTTTACACAATATATCAGCTTTCATTCGAGTCCAAAAAGTAAATGAATGTATACAATGGTAAAATAAATGCCTTAAAGATTCTGGTTCATCACTGAACCAGAATCTTTACATTTCTTTTCAGTATCTAAAAATTTGGATAAATATATATTTGTTGGATATATATTGTGTAAAATTTTGATATGTATTTCTTTAATTTTATTGGTAATACAGAATTTATATGGTAAAAGCCATGTCCTCTGCCAGTCATTACCTATAAAAATGTTGTCCCAAAAAACTTTTCCTCTAGGAGTAATTTTCCTTCTTTCATAGAATGTATTACGTATATGTTTATTTTTGCATTTAGCATTTATAATGTCATCAAAAGGAGTTCTATCCATCTTGAAATTGAAGATGACTTTTCATTGAATGGGATAGACCATTAGGAATAGGATTTAACAAGAAGAAATTGTTCATAATTAAACAATAAACCATTGGAATCATAGAGATCACTTACATAAATAATGCCTTTATCAACCCAATTTTGCTTAAAGATAATAAAAATTTCCAACAGTGATGTCTCCATTATTCCATATGATGGTTTTGTGTGGGGAAAAGTTATGTATGCAACATAATTTCCAAGCTAGGAAGGCCTGTTGATAAAATAATAGGCAATTTGGTAATGTTAAAATTATAAGTAAGTAAAAAATAAACACCACCCAACTTTCTAAAAATATTGTTTGGAATAAAATACCAAATAGAGCTTGGGGCTTTAAGACATTCCTTAATCTATTTTACTTTAAATGTGTTATTTAAATCTTAAATAAAAATTAATAATTCAAATCCACCTTCTTTTTTGGACCCTGAGAGTATTTCTTTTTTTAGGTGGTGGTGTCTGTTTTTCCAAGCAAAATTAGTAAGTATGTTGTTGATTTCCTAAGATGTTGAATCTGGGACAAACATTGATAGGGCGGGATAATCATAATCAGCGTTTTGTGCAGGTGAAGAGACGGGACTTCACTGCTGCATCTCTCTCCCCCTTCTCTCTCTCTCCTCCCTCTATTTCCTGTGAATTTGTGCCCTTATGTCTTGTAAAAATGACTAAATCACGCATTAACTTTTCAAATGGTCATTTTCAGACAAGGTTAAGTATAGGCCTACATTTCGTAAAAATTATTAAACTACTAACGCTTACATTACAGTGTGAAATATCCACATTATATAATACCAAAATATCCACATTGTATAATGCCACTAACCTATTTAAAGACACTCAATTTCAAAAATAACATAGGCTATATAACCGAAATATTTTGAGCAGTAATACTTACATAGCAATGATGAAATTTTACCTGTGTTCAGTAGATGGAGACGGAGACAGTAAATCAATTATAGTGTTCTATTCGCTTGTTTTTTTTTTTTTTGTGTGCTCCAAAAAACGATGTCAGATAGGTCTATCAGTAAACATATGTGTTAGCTATGCCCAGAAGTCCTTAATAATAATAGTAGGCCTACTTTCCAAGAAATTACGAAATATCGTTGACAACGTTTTCGTCAGGTTCAGCGTCTGCTACCACAGAGTGAATGTGTAAGTGAATGCGATGATGAGAAAACTTTCGGTTACTCTGACCTATAAAACGCTATTCCAAAAGCAAAATTAGACATGTTATACATCGTTAGAAAGCCTATACTCTCACCTACTGAATAAATGAAGTGTCAATCAAGCCAGACCGTACTAAAAAGGGAAACAACGCCGTAAACAACACGTGTGGTATTATGCACAGCTATTTTGCAAGGTACCAAGGCGTCACAAATGCACGTATATTTCACAAACAGATTGTCCAAGACAATATGAGACCACTCAGTCTCAAAAGGGACATCTCTACTTGTAAAACCAATGGTAAGGTTGTATATTTATTCAATGTTTATTCCCAGATATTGACTAGAATGACATGGTACCCATTCTTCTTATTGTAAAACTTGACGGCACTCCCTTTTGTTACGTCACTTCCGGGTTTGACGGGTTTTTTTAAGATGCGGAAGTAAAATTCTCTCACAAAAACGACTCCAGAAGTCACGGTAGTGTATATATGAGTATATTTTTTTTATGAAAATCTAGTTCCTACATCATTTTCCTATACATTGATTCACTGGAGTCTCCAACCTGCAATATACTCGTTAATAACGATGTTCTTGGAGACTCAATGGGGGAAATTGCCAAACATGGCAACCCTGGTCTCTACTGGAGCGCTGATTGGATAGTTGAAAATGCCTTGACCGATTGGCTCTCCATACTGGATGCGTAAAAACAGTGACAAAGTCTGTAGCTGCGTCCGAATAGTCAAAAAAATTAGGTCCTATGTCTTTTCCTAACCACTTTTCCTTGACCTCGATGGAAAAGTCATGAGGTTAAGGAAAGATGTGAAGCAGAATTCAAAAGGACTTAGGAAAAGACAACCGCGGGGCTAAGAGAATCCGACTGCACTTACACTAGGCTACGTAATTATGCGACGGCAGGTGTTATTGACGTGGGTCTGCCGTGGTAAAACTACAATGTTCCGAAGGTGGACTACTGAAAGCACATTTAGATACTTCGCCCCGTGCGTTCTTATCGTGTTGTTTCATGCAGGCTATATTTCGTGGACAAACCAGTGAAAAATATTACTTCATTAACAAGGTTGGAATTTGAAATAAAAAAGGAATATAGGCTACCAGTCACAAAAGTGAAACGAAATGGTTGTCACATTGAGAATGGTTGCTCACGCTCACCCTCCTGTCCACTCATATTTATCGACGACATGGATCCCATTTAGTATGATTGTATGAAAATAATTCATTAATTTAATGCAAGATAGGCATGTTAGGCCTACAAATGTACTACTGTACATATCATCATTCATAAGTTTCAAACATGTTGAATTAGAAACATAATCTGGCTAAAAACGTCTCATATCCCTTTTTCTTGAAAGACAGACTTCTGTGTAATGGTTAATATCCTGATTATGATCTGATTATAAGCCTATGCATATAATAGCTTAAGAACCACCACACACCTCAGTCATGTTGATCGTTTGTTTCCGTAAACGGCTGGATGGTGCTTCGCTTTAAATGTTGCTGCTGTAAGGGATTGTGGGATGGAATTATCTCCTTTCCTTTCGTGAAGGACAGTCCAGTATGCCCTATGCTAAAGGAGATGAGATAGGAAGCACTGAAGCACCTTTCCTTAGCATTTACAGAATTCGAACAGCTCTTATCGTGGCTGCCACTTAGATACTTCCGGGTCATTTCACTCAGTCAGGAACCTTCCTAAGCAAAAAAGACTATTCGGACGCAGTTTGTCTGTAACTTTCTTCTTGTAAACTGGACGTTGCATGTAGAGGGAGTGTCGCACGGAAAAATCTGTTTTGCATTCGTACTTTTTCTGTTCACAAATGTTAATAAACCACTTCAGATCACAAAACACATGTAGATTTTAATTTACAGACGTGACCCTCCACCCTCAGGAAAATCTATATCCACAAACTCAACGTTTTTTTACAGGTTAAACTTCCAGAGTACAAACACGAACCATAAATTGCAAGCACAAGTCATTGCTTACAAGTACAAAATACTTTGTTTCAGTTTCAACTCGCAATGTACAAACACAAACCATAAGTTGCAAGCACAAGTCATTACTTACAAATACAAAATATTTTTGGCATTAATTTGAGCCGATAGGATAACTGTGCTGAGTAAAGACCTGTATCACAAAGCAGGATTACTGAGTTAGCTGGATGACTGCGCTGAGTAAAGACCTGTATCACAAAGCAGGATTACTGAGTTAGCTGGATAACTGCGCTGAGTAAAGACCTGTATCACAAAGCAGGATTACTGAGTTAGCTGGATGACTGCGCTGAGTAAAGACCTGTATCACAAAGCAGGATTACTGAGTTAGCTGGATAACTGCGCTGAGTAAAGACCTGTATCACAAAGCAGGATTACTGAGTTAGCTGGATAACTGCGCTGAGTAAAGACCTGTATCACAAAGCAGGATTACTGAGTTAGCTGGATAACTGCGCTGAGTAAAGACCTGTATCACAAAGCAGGATTACTGAGTTATCTGGATAACTGCGCTGAGTAAAACCCGGAACAGCTGTTTTTACAGTCCATGTCCCAGATTTGGGAGGGTTCCGGGTTTTACTCA
Organism: Anguilla japonica; assembly: GCA_025169545.1. Taxonomy (NCBI): domain Eukaryota; kingdom Metazoa; phylum Chordata; class Actinopteri; order Anguilliformes; family Anguillidae; genus Anguilla; species Anguilla japonica. The sequence continues at coordinate 37,134,273 of CM045896.1, forward strand.
GTGCAGTAATCCAGCTAACTCAGTAATCCAGCTTCGTGATACAGACTTCAAATGTTAAACGGGGATTCCAAACACAAGTCCTGCAGGGCTGCTGTGTCTCCTGGTTTTTGATGTGTTCCCGCACCTACAGTAAGTGCTTAAATTAAGTCATTGACTGGCAAAAGATCCACATCTTGTGCATGCATGCCTTGTTTCCAAGGCCTTAATTGGCTGCTGATTAAAAGGAAATCACAAAAGCAGCAGACACTGCAGCCCTCCAGGACTGGAGTTTGACACCCCTGTTTTAGAAAGAAGGAGAGGGTCTGATTAGACGTCATTTTGCCACCTGTCATCCCATTCTTGCAGGTCTGATTTAAAAATAATCCCTAGTGCAAGATAACCCTTTTTTGTTTGATTATTGCTTTTTAAAGCTGCCCAATGACTGGCCATGTTGGTATGTCAAACTCGACACTTTCGCGAGGGTTAATTTTTCAAATCTTATTATTTTATTTTTATTATGGTTTGCTAAAAAATATATATTTAAACTCTAATCCGGTAGACATTTTTAATTATTTAATTGCGAAATCTTGACATTTTGAGGTATCTTTTTAAAGCAGATTTATTGACCTGGTCTGCAAACTAGTCCAGTTATGCAAAATGTCCTTTTAAAGAAAGAGGGTAGTGAATTTATGACTGAACTTTGTATACATTTTATGTGCTTTGTTCAACATCTCCATTATCATGAAACTGTATTGTGGTCTATATGTACGGTCTATCACAGAACTCTAGATTTATTTTAGTGCACATACACCAACGCACACACAGATGTGCAAAGACCTTGAGCATGTTTGTTCTGGCTCAGACTACTGAAATATTGTTAGTGAATGTTGCAGCTGCCTGTCAGCAGGAATACTACACCGATAACACGTCTTCACGTCATCTGACTCAGAAGCACAATGTATATTCGTCTCATGGGTGGTCAAAACCCAGGGAAAGTGTTTACCTGGACATGGAAAGTATTTTAAAAACTTTTGTTGTTTTGTTTGTTTGGTGCATCCATTACATTTCCCTTTGGTATCAGGAAATATAATTTAATTTGCTCTTTAGTATTTGCTAAACTGCATTTTTCAAAACAGCAGAGATAAAAAGACTTCCCAAAAATAAAAATGATGAATGAGATTACCCCACTTAAATTTTAAATGTGACATTTGCATCTATCTCTGGTTTTCTAACAATAATAAGCTCCACTGTGTTTCAAGGTCAGTTTTTTTGGGAATTCTCTTTTCGGTGAACAGCTATGCAATGTCCCTTTAACAGATGTGTGTGTGTGTGTGTCCATGTGTATGTACATATGTTTGTGTGAGCACAAGCTTGTATCTGTGTATGTGCGTACAGTATATGTTGTACAGTAAATATCCAATGTCATCATGTGTGAATGCACCTGTGTCTCTGTGTGCATGCATGCTTGTGTGTGTACAGCATGTTTCTCTGTGTGCATGTATACTTGTGTGTGTCCAGCGTGTGTGTGCATGTGCATGTATGCTTGTGTGTGTACAGCATGTGTCTGTGTGTGCATGGATGCTTGTGTGTGTGTACAGCGTGTGTCTGTGTGTGCGTGTATGCTTATGTGTGTACAGCATGTTTCTGTGTGAAAGTGCAATTGGACTCAGCTGCGCAGGACTTGTAGAAGTTCTCCTAGAGCGGGCTAAGCATCTGTTTTTTGCCAATAGTGTAGCTAGATTAGACTTCTACCTGTTTTGTAGTTTGCCCAGCATTAGTTTAGCTGTTTGTTTGTGTAGTAGGCCCAGCATTAGTTTTTGCTGTTTGTTTGTTTGTGTAGTAGCCTATCTTAGTCTCATTTGCTCTAAACTGCATTAGGCAGGTATTGTGTGGAGCTAGTTAGCTGCTTGGCTTGTGGGGTAATTGCTCAGTCATCAGCTGCTATTCATTTGGTAATTAGGGCTTGTAGTCTGGTTTGGAGCGACGCTATATTAGAACTGTTTGGAGTTAGTTAGTTAGAAAGTGCAATTGGACTCAGCTGCGCAGGACTTGTAGAAGTTCTCCTAGAGCGGGCTAAGCATCTGTTTTTTGCCAATAGTGTAGCTAGATTAGACTTCTACCTGTTTTGTAGTTTGCCCAGCATTAGTTTAGCTGTTTGTTTGTGTAGTAGGCCCAGCATTAGTTTTTGCTGTTTGTTTGTTTGTGTAGTAGCCTATCTTAGTCTCATTTGCTCTAAACTGCATTAGGCAGGTATTGTGTGGAGCTAGTTAGCTGCTTGGCTTGTGGGGTAATTGCTCAGTCATCAGCTGCTATTCATTTGGTAATTAGGGCTTGTAGTCTGGTTTGGAGCGACGCTATATTAGAACTGTTTGGAGTTAGTTAGTTAGAAAGTGCAATTGGACTCAGCTGCGCAGGACTTGTAGAAGTTCTCCTAGAGCGGGCTAAGCATCTGTTTTTTGCCAATAGTGTAGCTAGATTAGACTTCTACCTGTTTTGTAGTTTGCCCAGCATTAGTTTAGCTGTTTGTTTGTGTAGTAGGCCCAGCATTAGTTTTTGCTGTTTGTTTGTTTGTGTAGTAGCCTATCTTAGTCTCATTTGCTCTAAACTGCATTAGGCAGGTATTGTGTGGAGCTAGTTAGCTGCTTGGCTTGTGGGGTAATTGCTCAGTCATCAGCTGCTATTCATTTGGTAATTAGGGCTTGTAGTCTGGTTTGGAGCGACGCTAGCGTCGCTCCCTCCCAGTTTTGTGTTATTGCATCTCTATCCTTCTGCCATCACCTTCCTCTCACTACTCCCTGTCCTCACTGTTATGCTATGTGTCAACCCCATCCCAACCTGTTCTCTCCCCTACAGAACTCGCTTCTGCAGACGAGGCCCCCCGCGGCGACGGAACCTCTCCAACCTTCGCTATCCCTCATTGACCCCCTGTGACAACTTCACGGTCGCAGGAGGGCTATGGAACTGCCAGTCTGCTACGCGGAAGGCTGACTTCATCTCAGCCTACGCGTCCCTCCTCTCTTTACATTTCCTTGCCCTCACTGAGACCTGGATCACACCAGGCAACACTGCAACTCCTGCAGCCCTCTCCTCCTCCTTCTCCTTCTCTCACACCCCCCGCCCGTCTGGCCGTGGTGGGGGCACAGGTTTGCTGATCTCTCCCTCCTGGAAATTCTCTGTTCTTCCCCTCTCTCATCTCTCCATCTCTACCTTTGAATACCACTCTGTCTCAATCACCTATCCTGTTAACTTGTATATTGTTGTTATCTATCGCCCTCCAGGGCCCCTGGGAAGCTTCCTCGATGAGCTCGACACCTTGCTCAGCTCCTTCCCAGAGGATGGCACCCCACTGATCCTCCTGGGAGACTTCAACATCCACCTTGATGCCTCCCACGCCGCAGCCTTCCTGCCCCTACTCCACTCATTCGATCTCTCCCTGATGCACTCCCCACCAACACACAAAGCTGGCAACCTCCTAGATCTGGTCATCCTGAGGAATTGCTCCTCCTCCGATCCCACAGTGACCCCTCTGCACCAGTCCGACCACCACTTCATTTCCTTCTCCCTCCCTCTTGCTCCCCCCCCTCCCTCCCCTCCATCCACTCCTACTGTCATGGTCCGCCGTAACCTCCGCTCCCTCTCTCCCTCCTCTCTCGCTTCTAGTGTCACTGCTTCACTCCCCACTCTTGAATCCTTCTCAAACCTTCCCACTGACTCTGCATCCTCCGCTCTGTCTTCCTCGCTCTCCTCAGCACTTGACTCTCACTGTCCTCTAATCTCCAGGCCGGCACGCTCGTCCCTCCCAGTCCGTGGATGACTGACCCCCCCTCCGAACCAACCGGGCCAGCCTACGTGCAGCGGAGAGGAAGTGGAGGAAATCCATGGCTCAATCCGATCTGTCTGCCTACCAGGCTATGCTGGCTACATTTTCTACTGCTGTAACCTCTGCTAAAATTAATTATTATCAAACAAAAATTCATAAATCTACCTCTAACCCCCATCAATTGTTCTCCATTTTCTCCTCTCTCCTCAGCACTCCTCCTTCCCCACCTCAGTCCTCCCTCGCTGCAGATGACTTCGCAGCTTTCTTCGATGAGAAGATTGCAGACATCCGCAGCTCCTTTACGTCCACCGCCACCCCTCCCCACTCCCCCCCCTCTCTGTTTCCTCCCCTCGTTTCTCCACTTTCTCTCCTCTCACTGACTCTGATGTTTCCCAGCTCCTACTCTCCCACCGCCCTACCACCTGTGCTCTTGACCCCATCCCCTCCTCTCTTCTCCAGACTATCACACCTGACATCCTCCCGTTTGTCACCTCCCTTGTGAACTCCTCCCTGTCTTCTGGATGTTTCCCCTCTTCCTTCAAGCTGGCCCACATCACCCCACTACTGAAAAAGCCCACTCTGGATCCCTCCGTCATCCAGAACTACCGTCCTGTTTCCCTCCTCCCTTTCTTATCCAAAACCATTGAACGAGCTGCTTCTAACCAACTCTCCTCTTTTCTCTCACTGAACAACCTCCTAGACCCCCACCAGTCCGGCTTCAGACCTGGCCACTCGACAGAGACCGCACTCCTCTCGGTCAGTGAGTCGCTTCACGCCGCACAAGCAGCTTCCCATTCATCTGTCCTGATCCTTCTAGACCTTTCTGCTGCCTTTGATACAGTCAACCACCCCATCCTCCTGTCCTCCCTGGCAGCTATGGGGATCTGTGGCACAGCACTAGACTGGATCGAGTCCTACCTCTCCGGTCGCTCCTTCCAAGTCTCCTGGGCTGGTGCAGTATCGGCACCTCGCCCCCTTGCCACAGGAGTTCCCCAGGGCTCAGTCCTTGGTCCCCTTCTATTCTCCCTGTACACCCAATCTCTTGGTCCTGTAATCTCTGCTCACGGGTTGTCCTATCATTGTTATGCCGATGACACCCAACTCTTTCTCTCCTTCCCCCCCTCTGACACACAGGTCTCTGCTCGCATCTCTGCTTGCCTGAGGGACATCCAGAGCTGGATGGATAACCACCATCTTAAGCTGAACCCAGGTAAGACAGAGATGATCTTCATCCCTGCTCCATCCTCTAACCTCCTTGACTTCTCCATTACCCTAGGGGACACCGTGGTGTCATCATCACCCACCGCAAAAAACCTCGGAGTGGTGATGGACAACAGACTGTCCCTCTCCCAGAACATCACAGCGGTGAGTCGAACGTGCAGGTTCTTCCTGTACAACATCCGGAGAATCCGCCCCTTCCTCACCACCTACGCAACCCAGCTCCTGATTCAAGCAATGGTCCTGTCCCGCCTGGACTACTGCAACTCACTGCTGGCTGGTCTGCCAGCATCCGCCATCAGACCCCTGCAGCTCATCCAGAATGCTGCAGCGCGTCTGGTCTACAACCTCCCCAGACATTCCCATGTCACCCCCCTGCTCACTGACCTCCACTGGCTGCCTGTTATGGCTCGCATCAAATTTAAGACTTTGGTGCTTGCATACCAGGCAGCTAAGGGGTCAGCACCTGGATACATCCAGAGGATCATCAGACCCTACACACCAGCCAGACCTCTCCGTCCGTTCTGCTACTTCTGGACGCTTGGCACCTCCCCCTCTTCGTGCCTGTACTTCCCGCTCCCGTCTGCTGTCTGTCCTGGCCCCGCGCTGGTGGAATGACCTCCCCGTGGCGGTCAGAACAGCAGAGAATCTAACTACCTTCAAACGCAGACTAAAGACTCATCTCTTCAGGCTGCACCTCTCCCCACCCCTCCCTAGCCTATAGTTTAGCTCATTGCACCTAGTTAGGCTAATTCGAGCATGTTAGTATTTTATTTGGCAGGATTGTTTGTCTACTTCTGATCAGGAAATTGTGATTTCGGTGCTAGTTTGTATTTGGCAGGGTTGTTTGTTTGCTGAACAGGTTACTCTACAGGGTTGGAGTCCTGATCGATGTGGTCACTTCTGGCACTACAATCCTTATTTCGCTCTAGTATGTTTCTTTTGTACCTCCGCACCTGGAACTAATGCACTTGTTGTACGTCGCTCTGGATAAGAGCGTCTGCTAAATGCCTATAATGTAATGTAATGTAATGTGTACGTGTCTGTATGCAGTATTTGTTCACGCACCGGTGTGTGCGTCTCTGTTCTCAGCTGGGGCCGGTGTTCACAGAGGGCGGCATGGTCGAGGGGGAAAACATTCACGTGGGGCTCTTCCGCTACATGGACGTGTTCAAGGGGATTCCCTTCGCCGCCCAGCCACAGCGTTTTGAGAAACCACAACCCCATCCTGGCTGGGAAGGTGGGCTCTGCCACAGCCCCGAGCTCATCCAGAGCCTCACGCTCAAACAAATACAGTATCCCAGTAATATCAAAATACTGAATCTAGCACATAAATAATATCTTTTCAGAATGTGCATGTAGCAAGCGAGTGCCACCCCTCCTCCCTCCAACAGACTCAACGGAGACACTTTCTGGGTTGTAGTTTGTTAGCACTTTGTGCTTTTTATTTATTCCGCCACTAGCTTCGCTGGCGACACACAAGACCACCGTAAAACAGATCTTTTTTTTGTTGTGTAGCTCGAAATTCTCGCCGTCCGTCTTTTCTCTCGCGAAGACTCCCGGTCTCCGCTTTTAAACCCCAGGCTCACTGTTGGAAACAATCAGAGGTAATCAGCGCAATTAAACAATTGATAATTATCGGCGCTGATTACCTCCACCTGACAGTTGTGACGGAGGATCCGAGAGCCGCTCCTCTCACTCTCTCTCTCTGCAGCCGACGCTCAAACCACCTGGGGGCGAGAGAGGAAGTCCGCCACGACCATCCGTGCACCCGGTCTATGGATCACCTTGAAGTTAAAAGGCTGCAAAGCCAGATACCACCGAGTGATCCGGGCGTTGGTATCCTTCATGCGGTGGAGCCATTGGAGGGGGGCATGGTCCGAACAGAGGGTGAATGGGCGACCCAGCAGATAATAACGGAGGGCTCCGACCGCCCACCGAATGGCGAGGCACTCTTTCTCCACCGTGCTGTACTTCGCCTCCCGTTGTGACAGTTTTCGGCTAATGTACAGCACGGGGCGGTCGATTCCCTCCACCTGCTGGGTCAAAACAGCCCCCAGCCCTCTGTCCGACGCGTCGGTCTGCAACACAAAAGGGAGAGAGAAGTTAGGGGTGAACAAGAGCGGCTCCCCACAGAGAGCTTCTTTTACCCTCTCAAACGCCCGCTGGCACGGTTCCGTCCACTGGACCGGATCTGAGGCACCTTTTCGGGTTAAGTCAGTTAGGGGGCTGGTTAGCTCCGAAAATGCCGGGATGAACCTTCTGTAATAGCCGGCCAGCCCCAAGAACCTCCTTACCTCTTTTTTCGACTTGGGTCGGGGACAGGCTGCAATCGCAGCGGTCTTGTCCACTAGAGGCCGCACCTGTCCACTTCCCAAGTGGTACCCCAAATACCGTACCTCCGCTCGGCCAATAGCACACTTCTTTGGGTTAGCCGTGAGCCCTGCCTGCCTTAAGGATTCGAGCACGGCCCCCACATGCTGCAAATGCTGCTCCCAACTGCTACTATGGATGATTACATCATCCAGATAGGCAGCAGCATACCCAGCATGCGGACGCAACACCCGATCCATTAGGCGCTGGAAGGTGGCAGGGGCTCCGAATAACCCAAACGGAAGTGTCCTGAATTGGTACAAACCATCCGGAGCGGAGAAAGCCGTTTTTTCCTTAGATTTGGCAGATAAGGGAATCTGCCAGTAACCCTTGGTTAAATCCAGCGTCGAAAAAAAACGAGCCGTGCCAAGCCGATCCAAGAGCTCGTCGACCCGAGGCATTGGATAAGCATCAAACCGTGACACCTCATTTACTTTTCTATAATCCACACAGAAGCGAATAGACCCATCAGGCTTGCCTACCAGCACAATGGGGCTACTCCAGGGACTGTGGGATTCCTCTATTACCCCCATCTCTAGCATTGCCTTTATCTCTGCCTGAACCAATTTCTTTTTGTGTTCCGGCAACCTATAGGGGCGGGTCCGCACCGTCACCCCCGGGGAAGTGTCAATGTGGTGGGTATGAGGTGCGTGCGTCCTGGTATGGGGGGAAAACACATCAGCAAACCGCTTTTGCAACAGGGCAAGGTCTGCTCTCTGATTCGGCGAGAGATGGTCATCTGAAAGGGGTGAGATCTGATTGGATGAATTTGGTACCTCCGGCCCCAGCTCATCTCTCTCCTTATCCACCGTAACCAGAGAGACAGCCACTACCTCCTTCCACGCTTTCAGGAGATTGAGGTGATAAATCTGTTTTGCCCCCTCTCTGTCCGTACGCTCTACCTCATAGTCAACCTCCCCAACTCGCCGTGTGACCACAAAGGGCCCTTGCCACTTGGCGAGTAATTTAGAACTAGAGGTAGGGAGTAACACAAGAACTTTATCTCCCGGTGAAAATTGACGTAGTTTAGCTCCTCTGTCGTAGTGCTGTTGCTGACGTGCCTGCGCCTCGAGCAAATTCTCCCGTGACAACTTACCCAGTGTATGGAGTTTTGCTCGCAGGTCCAGCACGTACTGTAATTCATTTTTACTAGGACTCGGACCCTCCTCCCAGTTTTCTTTAACTAGGTCCAATATCCCCCGGGGTTTCCTACCAAACAGTAGTTCAAAGGGAGAAAATCCCGTGGAGGCCTGGGGAACCTCCCGCACTGCAAACACCAGAGGAGATAACCACTTATCCCAATTACGGCTATCCTCATGAACGAACTTCCGGATCATAGACTTCAACGTTCTATTAAAACGCTCGACAAGCCCATCCGTTTGGGGATGGTACACGCTGGTTCTAATAGATTGAATGCCCAATAACCCGTACAGCTCGCGTAGTGTGCGTGACATAAACTGCGTGCCCTGGTCAGTCAGAATCTCTTTCGGGATTCCGACTCGGGAGATTATTTGAAACAATGCCTGCGCAACACTCTTAGCCGAAATGCTGCGCAAAGGAACTGCTTCGGGATACCGTGTCGCATAATCCACCAGAACTAACACGAAGCGGTATCCCTGCGTGCTCCGATCAAATGGCCCGATGAGGTCCATCCCCACTCTCTCAAAAGGGACCTCCATTAGCGGAAGGGGGCGCAACGGCGCTTTTGGGATAGCCGGGGAATTTACTAGTTGGCATTCAGGGCACGACGCACACCACCGACGCACGTCGGCCCAAATGCCCGGCCAATAGAAACGAGCCATTATCCGGTTCAGTGTTTTTTCATACCCTAAATGACCAGCCATGGGGTTAAAATGAGCCGTCTGGAAAACCATTTCCCGAGAGCTTTTAGGCACCAGCAATTGGGTGATTTCCTCATCAGTCTGAGTGTCACGACACACTCTGTATAACCTATCCCGAATTATTACAAAATACGGGTGAGTGAGTGTTGCATCAGGGCGCACCTGCTGACCATCAATGTACATCACGCGGTCAAAGGCAAAGCGTAGGGTGTCATCACGAGACTGCTCGAGTGGGAAATCCTCCATGGGGCGAAACACCGGTACCTGCGGAGTCTCTCCCGGAGGCTCCCCTGATGCCGGCTCCCCCTCTGCCGCGTCGGACGACCCCCGCGTCACCGCTGACAGCAGCACACACACATCACACAGCCCTACCCGTCGTGAATGCACCCCCCCTACCTTACCAGCTGCCTGGTGGAACCCCGGCCAATCAGTGCCTAAAATCAGAGGGTGCGAGAGGCGGGAGCTAACCGCAGCCTTTAATTTATGTTTTTTTCCCTGACAGCGAATTTCCACTGAGACTATAGGGTACTCGTGTAAATCCCCATGCACACACCTTATGGATACCCTTGATGCTTCTAACAACGCCTCTGGTCGAACCAGGCTCTGTTGAATCATGGTCTGCATAGCCCCTGAGTCCAACAGCGCCTGGTGTTCACTCCCTTGAATCCTTACCGGAATACAGTACGCTCCGTCTGGGTCGGGAGCGGAGGTGGGCGGGCCGACAACACGAACCACCTGCCCCACCTCCATGAGCGGGCACTCGCGGCGCAGGTGACCCGGTTGTCCGCACCGCCAACACCCCGGTCCGGGCGTCTGAGGCGCTCTCTGTGGGTCGAACCCCGCCGCCACTGAGCCTGGGGCTGGGGAAACAGAAAAAAACGGGTTGTTGCGGGAAAATGAGGGGGTTTGGGCACGGGGAAGGGAGGAAGGAAGGGGGGGAGGAAGGGAACGAGGGGGGGCTCTCCTGCGCGGAGCCGTTTCTGCCCGTCCTGGCTGAGGCTGCTGTGTCTGGCGGCGGGGGTAGAGCGCCAGGTGGTCCTCCGCCAGGGTGACGGCGGCCGCCAATCCGGTAGGACGATGGCACCTCACCCAGTTCGCCGTCTCCCCCGGGAGGCCATCAATGAACCGCTCGAGGGTTACCAGCTCCACCACCCCTTCGGCTGACCGGAGTTCCGGTCGCAGCCACCGACGCGCCATGTCCAGCAGTCTCTGGGCGTACGCGAATGGCCGGTCCTCTCCTGCCAGGGCCGTCTCCCGGAACCGTCTTCTGTGTTCTTCCGGGCTGTACCCCAGGCGGTCCAGGACCGCCTTCCTCAAGTTCGCGTAGTCAGACCGCGCTGTTGGAGGGAGGCTGTGTGCCGCTTGTTGGGCTTCCCCTGTTAAGAGGGGCAGGAGGCGGACGACCCACTCCTCCTCCGGCCATCGGCACGCCCTCGCCGCCACCTCAAACCCCTCGAGGAACGCCTCCGCGTCGTCATCAGGGGTCATCTTGGGGAGGTGGAGAGCTACGGGGGAACCGGCTTGTCGCTCTCGGGAGCTGGTTTCTCCCGCAGCAGCCAGCTGCAGCAGAGCCTGAGTCTGGAGGGAGGTCTGCGCACGCAGAGCCTCCAGCTGTTCGGCTTGTAACGCCGCCTGCCTCTCCTGCATCGCTGCCATCCCCTCCAGCATTCTTGCTAGCGCTACCACTGGTTGTGCCGTTTCCCCTTGTTCCGGGCTGTGCTCCATGGTCTCTGTAGAGTCTGTTGGTCGACGTACTCGATGTGCGCGCCCCCCCGCACGGGCTACCACTGTAGCAAGCGAGTGCCACCCCTCCTCCCTCCAACAGACTCAACGGAGACACTTTCTGGGTTGTAGTTTGTTAGCACTTTGTGCTTTTTATTTATTCCGCCACTAGCTTCGCTGGCGACACACAAGACCACCGTAAAACAGATCTTTTTTTTGTTGTGTAGCTCGAAATTCTCGCCGTCCGTCTTTTCTCTCGCGAAGACTCCCGGTCTCCGCTTTTAAACCCCAGGCTCACTGTTGGAAACAATCAGAGGTAATCAGCGCAATTAAACAATTGATAATTATCGGCGCTGATTACCTCCACCTGACAGTTGTGACGAAGGATCCGAGAGCCGCTCCTCTCACTCTCTCTCTCTGCAGCCGACGCTCAAACCACGCCCACCCCACCACAGTGCATATGAAAATATATAACCTTCATCTATCATCATACAGTATACGGCCAAAAGTATGTGGACACCTGACATCCAACATCTCATCCAAAATTATAGCCATTAATATTAGTTGGTACACCCTTTGCTTCTATAACAACCTCCACTCTTCTAGGAAGACTTTATACTAGATGTTGGAGCTTTGCTGCAGGGATTTGCTTCCATTCAGCCAGAAGAGCATTAGTGAGGTCAGGCACTGATTGGGCGATTAGGCCTGGCCCGCAGTTGGCTTTACAATTGATCCCAAAGGTGTTGGATGGGGTTGGGGTCAGGGCTCTGTGCAGGCCAGTCTAGTTTTTCTACACCGTTCTTGACAAAACCATTTACATGGTTTTGAAACAGGCATGGGTCTTCCCCAAACTGTTGGGGAAGCACAGAATCGTCTAGAATGTGATTGTATGCTGTAGCATTAAGATTAGCTTTCACTGAAACTATGAAACCATGAAAAACGGCCCCAGACTAAGGGGTGTCTAAATACTTTTGATCATATAGTGCATATTAGTAACTGCTACGTTTGAATAGACTCTCATGCCATGTTTTTAGAGCCAGTATTTCATATCTCTGCTGTGTTAACCATTATTTATTCTCTGCAGGGGTATTGAAGGCCAAGAAGTTTGCCAGGAGGTGCATGCAGGTGAATCTCATTCAGACTGAGACTCGTGGCAGTGAGGACTGCCTCTACCTGAACATCTGGGTCCCGCAGGGCCGATCAGGTACTATATCTACAGCACCTACTCCACCCGTACTCCACCCCTACTCCTCCCATCTACTGTACCTACTCCACCCACTACTGTACCCATCTCCTGTACCTACTCCACTCCTACTCTACCCTTAGTCCACCCATCTTCTGTATCCACTCGACCCATCTACAGAATCTACTCCACCCACTACTCTACCCATTTACTGTACCTACTTCACCCACTACTGTACCCATCTACTGTACCTACTCTACCCCTACTCTACCCCTACTCCATCCATCTACTGTACCTACTCCACCCACTACTCCACCCATCTACTGTACCACCCCTACTCCTCCTATCTACTGTACCTACTCCACCACTACTCCACCCATCTACTGTACCTACTCCACCACTACTCCACCCATTTACTGTACCCACTCCACCCCTACTCTACCCCTACTCCACTCATCTACAGTACCTAATCTACCCCTACTCCACCCATCTACAGTACCTACTCCACCCGGACTCCACCCATCTACTGTACCTATGCCACCCTTAATCCTCCCATATACTGTACCTACTCCACCCCTACTCTACTCATCTACAGTCCCTACTCTACGCCTACTCCACACATCTACCGTACCTACTCTACCCCCACTCCACCCATCTACTGTACCTACTTCACCCTTACTCCTCTCATCTATTGTACCTACTCCACCCCTACTCTACCCCTACTCCACACATCTACAGTACCTCCTCTACTTCCACTCCACCCATCTACTGTACCGACTCCACCCCACTACTGTACCTACTCCACCCATACTCCACCCATCTACTGTACCTGCTCCACCCCCTACTCTATCCATCCAGTCCGTACTCCACTACTCTACTCCACCCATTTACAGTATACTCCACGCATCCTCCATCGATCTACAGTACCTACTCCAACTCTACTCCATCCATTTACTGCACTTACCCAATCCCCCTTACTCCAACCATCTAGACTGTGTACTCAATCCCCTTACTCCATCTATCTACATCACCTACTGTATGTATACACATTTACATGCTCTATCTCTATCTTTACAATACATACTCCATTCATCTTACTGCTCTTACCATTATCAGTCAATTCCATTTACCGATCTGTGGTATTTTTCTGTCAGTCTTTCTTTTCTGTGTCTGTCTGTCTGTCAGGTATTTGTCCTCTTTGTATATGATTGATCTCTCTGTCTGTCTGTCTGGTCCCCTCTCCTCTGGCAGTGTCCACCGGTCTGCCTGTTATGGTCTACCTCTATGGCGGTGCCTTCTTGGTCGGGGGGTCCATGGGTGCCAACTTTCTGGACAACTACCTGTACAGCGGGGAGGAGATCGCTGACCGGGGGAACGTCATTGTGGTGACGCTGGGGTACCGCGTGGGCACCCTGGGGTTCCTCAGCAGCGGCGATGCCAGCGGGCCAGGTGAGGGCGTGGCACAGGGGGACGGGTGTGGCAGGTGGGAATGGGTGGGGACAGGATGGGTGGGCGGGGATGGGCAGGGACAGAAGTGGTGGGTGGGGATAAGTGGGACTGGGTGGGGACAGGAGTGGTGGGCAGGGACGGGCATGGCAGGTGGGGATGTGCGGGGACAGGAGGGGTGGGTGGGGGCAGGAGTGGTGGGCGGGGGCAGGAGTAGTACTGCAGCATGTTTGCTTGGATCTTTCTCCATTTTTTGGGACACTTGAAGGTCAGCCATCTGCCTGTCTGGTTTATTTGTTGCTGTATATTACACTTATTGGCATGGTGACTGTTAAAGTGCAGACAGTTCGCTTTTGTTTGAGGGTATTCTCGTCCACACTGGGTGATTTGTGTAGTAATTACACCTTTTTTATACGCAGTCCTTCCATTTTAAGGGAGCAAATGTAATGGGACTGCAACAAACAACAAAAATTGTGTCGCTGTCCCAATGCTTTTGAATTTTCCCATACACCTCTATTACTCTCAACTGTAACTCACTGTTTAAAGGCGCAGCTCCTAAAAAAAACCACACCGTTACTGAATCCAGACTCACCCGTGCTGACTGCTGTGGGCAAGTTTGCGGGACAGCGGATGACCGGCTGGAGGGTTTCGGTCTGTAGGGCTGTCCTGGTCTTAAACAGCACCCTGCTGTAGCACAGGGAGTCCCAGTTCTGTCCCAAACCCAGCCCCCTTTTTAAGGTTTGAGGACAGGGTAAGGGTGAGGATGCCTAACATGGCGGCTCTTCTCTCGGCCCCAGGGAATTATGGGCTGTGGGACCAGCACGCCGGCATCGCCTGGGTGCACCGGAACATCAGGGCCTTCGGAGGCGACCCCGACAACATCACCGTCTTCGGCGAGTCCGCCGGGGCCGCCAGCGTCAGCTTCCAGGTAACGCCCCCGTCGCCCCCTCCTATCCCGGTTACGCTCGGATGCGTCCCTCACCGCCATATTCCCCCCGCGCCTCATTTCAGATGACTGTTTCCTATCCCGCACTGCTATCTTCCCCCCGCGCCTCATTTCAGATGACTGTTTCCTGTCCCGCACTGCCATCTTCCCCCCACGCCTCATTTCAGATGACTGTTTCCTGTCCCGCACTGCCATCTTCCCCCCACGCCTCATTTCAGATGACTGTTTCCTGTCCCGCACTGCCATCTTCCCCCCGCGCCTCATTTTAGATGACTGTTTCCTGTCCCGCACTGCCATCTTCCCCCCGCGCCTCATTTCAGATGACTGTTTCCTGTCCCGCACTGCCATGTTCCCCCCACGCCTCATTTCAGATGACTGTTTCCTGCCGTTAGATCGCACGGGGAAGTGCTTTTCCCCAGGGCACATTACCCAATCAGAGAGTTAAATCTGAAAACATCAGGTCACACGTCTGCTGACTTTCTCGTCACTGTGGCACATTGGTGATGAGTTGTGATGTGGCAGTGTAGTATAATGGCTAAGGAACTGGGATTGTAACCTACAGGTCACAGCTTCGATTCCCAGGTAGGACACTGCCGTTGTACTCTTGGGCAAGGTACTTAACCTGCATTGCTTCAGTATATATCCAACTGTCTAAATGAATGCAGTGTAAAAAGTTTTGTAAGTCGCTCTGGATAAGAGTGTCTGCTAAATGCCTGTAACGTAATGTAATGTGATATCAGCATGTTTTTGATGCCTGTTGCATGTGTGTGTGTGTGTGGGTTTGTGTGTGTGTGTGCGCGTTTTATGAACAACAATTCCTAAATGTTCATGTTAAATGCGTAAATGTTAATGTTAAATGCGTAAATGTTAATGTTAAATGGGTAAATGTTAATGTTAAATGTGTAAATGTTAATGTAAATGTGTGTGCGTGTGTCTCCCCGCACAGCTCCTCTCTCCCAAAAACAGGGGTCTGATCCGCAGGGGCATCTCTCAGAGCGGGGTGGCCCTCAGCCCCTGGGCCGTGAACAGGAACCCGCGAGCGCTGGCAGAGGAGGTGCGTGTTCTGCTCCTCTCTCCCCGTCTGGGTTTGGGTTCCAGTGGACAGAACTCTTCCGGACTGAGCTACAGTGGCTAGCAGTGACCACAGTGCACTTCAGACTAGAGGGAGAACTACAGAGCCAGGGATTATGGGATAGCTGTCCGCTGTGAGGCCCTACTGGGGGGGGGGGGGGGGGTGGCGGTTTAGGTCCGCATTAGCTTTGCCCACCTTCGCTCACTGAGGCTCAGGCTTAGGCCAGTCTCTGCTCTGAAGACATGGATGTGTATCTTTCTCCTTTTTCTCTCACCACCCCTGTTTCTCCCCCTTTCTCTCTCTCCATTTCATGTTTCAAGTTTCCAGGTTCTTTCATTGGTGACAAACAACAAAAGAGAAACAATTGTAAAAACAAAAAATGTTTTTGCTGTAGTGTAGATCAACAATTACAGCATTGCCGATTATAGAAAGAATAGATACTAAAGCTCTCTCTCTCTCTCCCTTTGTTCTCTCTCTTCCCATCTCTCTCCTTCTCTCTCTCTCCCCCCTCAGATTGCCATTAAGGTGGGCTGTCCCACAGATGAGAAGATGATGCCGTGTCTGAAGATCACAGACCCTGTGGCTCTCACTCTGGCTGGCACTCAAAACCTGGATGGCTCTCCATCCAGTGAGTCCCACCCCCAGAACCCAGAGCTGCTCCGCCTGACCGGCAAATGAGTGCGACTCCAACCCCAAACGCCCCTATCCAACAGATAAGAGTGACCCAACCACCCCAACCTGCTCCCCCCAGACTAACAGACAAGAGCGACTCACCCCCCCTATCCAACCCCAGACTAAACTGCCCCGCCTGACCCCCAGACTAACAGACAAGAGCGACTCACCCCCTATCCAACCCCAACCACTCCTGCCTGACCCCCAGACTAACAGACAAGAGCGACTCACCCCCTATCCAACCCCAACCACCCCACCTGACTGCCAGACTAACAGACGAGAGCGACTCACCCCCATCCAACCCCAACCGCTCCACCTGACCGCCAGACTAACAGAGGAAAGCGACTCACCCCCATCCAACCCCAACAGCTCCACCTGACCCCCAGACTAACAGAGGAGAGCAACTCACCCCCATCCAACCCCAACAGCTCCGCCTGACCGCCCGATTAACATACAAGTGTGACTCACCCCCTATTCAACCCCAACCCCAACTGCTCCACCTGACCGCCAGACTATCAGACAAGTGCCAGTCACTCACCACAAAGACAAACATCAACCATTTGCATTATATTTATTTATCAGATGCTCTTATTCAAAATTTAATTATATATCTGTGTTTATATAAGTTAAATAAGCTTCATCACTACAGGAACTGCACAAATAAAACTCCCAGTGTGGAAAGAAGTGTATGAATCAGCTGCACTGACGTTATATATCTCTTCTATGTTTAAAAAAAGCAATCTTAAAGATGAGAAGAAAATTAGAATTTAAATCCAGTGCTTAAGAAGTGCTACTGCCTTACAGACAGCTCTCCATGTGTATTCTGTGTATGGGACTATTTAGGATAAGGTGACGTGCCCCTGAGCGCGAGTCGTTTGAACCCGCGGTGTTCCACTTCCTGTTCTCTCCAGACCCCATCGTGTTCAACCTGCTCCTGACCCCCGTGATCGACGGGGACTTCCTGCCGGACGAGCCGGGAAACCTGTTCCACAACGCCGCCGACATCGACTACATCGCAGGCATCAACAACATGGACGGCCACCTCTTCTGCGGCATCGACGTGCCCTCGATCAACCAGCCCCTGCAGCCCACGCCCCCGTGAGTCTGCCGCAGTGCATGCTGGGAAGTCCCCGCAGAACCGCAACAATACAGGAAACGTACACATCGTACAGCGTGTGCGTGCGTGTGTGTGTGTGTGCGTGCGTGTGTGTGCGCGTGTGCATGTGTGTGTGTATGTGCATGTGTGTGCATGTGTGCGTGCCTGCATTTGTGTGTGCATGTGTGTGTGTATGTGCATGTGTGTGTGTGCGTGCGTGTGTGCATGTGTGTGTGCTTGTGTGTGTGTGTGTGTGTGTGTGTGTTTGTGTGTGTGAGTGCGTGTGTGTGTGTGTGCGTGTGCGTGCCAGGCAATCAGGCAGATAAAATATATTTGCATTTCATTTGTTTATGCCATTTCCTCATTGACATATACTATATTATTTTTCAACAAAGATAAGTAGATAATGGAATGTTTAAAAAGTTTTTTTTCTAATGTATGCAGTGCAATTTGACATTTGATTTCAATTTTAGTTCTGCTGTAATGATATGACCTTGTTTTTCTGATCAGATCCTCCTTAGTAATCTAATTTTCTCACTTGACCCTTTTTCATTGGCTCTTCTCCGATGGAAACCAATCAGCTTGCATGTTTCTAATGTTTGGCTACTAACTGTACCAAACATCCTGTCCAATGTTCCTCCTTCTTTCCGTGGCTGTTCTGCGGCTCAGGGAGGTAGCCATGGAGCTGCTAACTGCTCTGACCCAGGAGAAGGGGCCGGAGGCGGCCAGCCTTGCCTATAAGGAGTACACCCACAGCTGGGGCTCCACCCCCAGCAAGTCCACTATCAAGCAGACCATCACCGAGATCGAGACCGACTTCATCTTCCTGGTGCCCACCCAGGCTGCTCTCTACCAGCATGCTAAGATGTCCAAGTAAAGCACAGGCCTGTCTGCATCCACCAGCGTTACATTACTGCTACAGCACAAAGCCATAACACACACTCCATTCACCAGCATTACATTACTGTTACAGCACAAAGCCATAACACACACTCCATTCACCAGCGTTATATTACTGCTATAGCACCAGCGTTATATTACTGCTATAGCACCAGCGTTATATTACTGCTATAGCACCAGCGTTATATTACTGCTATAGCACCAGCGTTATATTACTGCTATAGCACCAGCGTTATATTACCCACCCCCCTCTCCCATCCCGTATGTTACAGAACCGGGCGCACGTACTCCTACCAGTTCTCCGTGCCGTCCCTGATACCCGCCTACCCCAGCTGGATGGGGGCCGACCACGCCGATGATCTGCAGTACGTTTTCGGGAAGCCCTTCACCACGCCCCTCGCCTACTTCCCCCGCCACCGCGACGTGTCCCGCCACATGATCGCCTACTGGACCAACTTCGCCAGAACCGGGTAAACGCCGCCCCCCTGGCCTGTACAGCGCTGTGGTATGCCCACACACACACATGCACATCAGCGCTCACACACACGTATGCCCACACACACATATGCACACACACACGTATGCACACACGCACATAAGCGCCCACACACACGTATGCACACACGCACATAAGCGCACACACACATATGCACACACGCACGTAAGCACACACACACGTACGCACACACGCACATAAGCGCACACACACACGTATGCACACACACACGCACACACACACACGTATGCACACACGTGCACACACATGCACACACACATACACATCCATCACACACACACACACACACACACAGACAAACACACACACTGAGACTACTCTGTGCAATACATTGTACCATAGGTCTTGCAGAAGACTTCATTAAATATTTACATCTTGCTTCCAGTTTTTAGTTACAGTTTAAATGTACTGCATGCCAAGCTGTACAACACAAAGAAACAACGCACAGTCAGTGTGTGTCCGACAAAGGCTTCACCACCATTATGTTTCAGTCAACCACAAAACAGTGCAAATATGAAGCCATGGAGTGCTCCATATTTCATTTTGGACGTGCCTTATTACTCTTGTGTCTGAATTACTTTACCTTGTTCTAAAAGTACATTTTTTGGTTTGGCAATCTACCAAAAGGCAAGCTGGGAATCGCATTCACCACCCTCCTTCATGTTTGTAAAACATGTTTTGAAATAGAAGTAAAGAAAATTGCATTATTCATATTTTTAAAAGATATGTTACAGTATGTGGCTGGTTTTAAAGGTGCAGTGTGTAGAATTTAGTGGCATCTAGCGGTGAGGTTGCAGATTGCAACCAACTGAATACCGCTCCCCTCACCCCTCCCTTTCCAACGACGTAGGAGAAGCTACGGTGGCCTGTAAGTTCCAAAAATATCAAGTGATGAGGTTCCTTGGTAGATTTATAAATTGTATTTAGTTATTTAGTCTGTAAAACTATAGGTCATAGCTTACAAGTAAGGTAGCGATTATGATAGTTAATTGTTCCGCATTGTGGTAGCGTTTTTTTGCTAACGTTAGCTAACGTTAACTGCTTTGCATGGTAAATCATAGAAAGACACGATGCGTCACAAAAACTATTACACTACTAATTAACGATTACATTATGGTGTGAAATATCTTCATTATAAAATACCACTAACATATTTAAAGACACCTATTTTCAAAAATAACGTATATAACCAAAATATTTTGAGCAGTAATACTTAAATAGCAATGATGAAAAAATCTTACCTGTTTTCAAAAGATAGAGACAGAGACAGTAAACCAATGACATATTTCTATCCGCTTCTGTCTTACACCAGAAAATGATGTCAGCCAGGTCTATCAGCAAACATATGGCTTAGCTATGCCCAGAAGTCCTCAATAATAATAGTATTTTCCAAGAAATTACGAAAAATCATTGACACAGTTTCGTTAGGTGCAGCGTCTTTTACTGCTACCACAGAATGAATGCGTAAGTGAATGCAATGATAACAAAACTTTTGATTACGCTGACCAATAAAACGCTATTCCAAAAGCAAAATCAGACGTGTTATACAGCATTAGAAAGTTTATACTCTCGCCTACTGAATAAATGGATTTTCAATCAAGCCAGACTGTACTAAAAAGGGCGACAACGCCGTAAACAACGTGTGGTATTATGCACAGCTATTTTGGAAGATACCCAGGCATCACAAATGTGCGTATATTTCACAAACGGATTGTGCAAGGCAATATATGACCACTCAGTCTCTTCTTTCTTTTTCTTTGTTTTCCAACCGGTGCATTCGCGCCACCCACCAAAATTAAAAATGCGATCAAAAAAAAAAAAAAAAACACCAAAGCCATGGCCCTCTCTCGAGCTGTTTGCCCGTTCTGGGCTACTGTAGAAACATGGCGGTGCAACATGGCGGCCTCTGTGGAGAGGACCCGCTCCCCATGTATGTAAGGACTCATAAGGTAATGAAAACACAACGATTCTTATTTTCATGGGATTATACACTAATTAAAACATACTTATGAATATTATATTCCATTTCTGCCAAGTCCGTTCCGCTAGATGCCACTAAATTGGACACACTGCACCTTTAAACCTAAAATGTCTTTTTAATCAGTAGAAAATCAGTAGCTCTTTCATTATGCAGCTATGTCATTATAACCAGAGGTGAAAAGTCTAAGGGTCAGAAAGTAAAAGTCCTGCCGTGTGTTCCTTTGACCCATGAACTCAGCCAGCTGATTTCACTAATTAGTTCTACCTCCTGGCTGAAGAATTGTGCTAATTAGCAGATCCAGTTAATTGGAACAAAATACTGGGGAGGACTTTTACATTCTGAACCTTTTTTATTTATTTATTGATTTATACATCTAATTATCACCTAGTGTGCCAGTTCAGTGGCCCCGCCTACTTACTCGTTACTGTCATCTGGCCCCGCCTACTTACACTTTACTCTCCTCTGGCCTCTCCCACAAAGTGACCCCAATAAAGGAGAGTCCGATGTCCCTGTCGCCTGGCCTCGTTTCACTGGCTCAGGACACCAGTACCTGGAGATCAACGAGAAGATGAACAGGGACTCGGTCAGGCAGAAGCTGAGGACCCGCTTCGTTCAGTTCTGGACCCAGACATACGCCCGGCTCCCCACCGTCAAAAGCCCCTCGGCAGAGTAGTCCGCCTCGCGGCGGGATTCCGGAACCTTCCCGGGAGCGTTCCGTTCTCCGCGGCGATGGCATGCACCGCGTGTTCCGCTGGATCCTAAGAAGCCGAGCGCAATTCCTAATGATACGGCCGCCTCTGGACCACTGGCAGTGATTTTGCAAAGCTGGTACTGCTTGCTAGTTTGTAAGCCAATGGGCCAATAATACGTTCTACGCATTTTCCCTCGAGCAGATAGACAATGAGCAATAAACCAAGAAAAGCATGACTCAAAAGACTCATGATTCTTTGATGCCGTTTTAATTATTTAAATATTTATTCACTGTTATATTCAGCCATGTACGCCACACTCATTTTCATACACAAGATGTATACTATCAGGCAGGATATTTGCATCCTAGGGTGATATAAAGCAGGCTGGTTTAAAAGTGGTGTCGCTGTATTGTGTTTAAGTTTATATTAACAAACAGAATCATGGGCTGATTAATTTGGTGTACCATGTTTTAGGGAGGGACATATTAAGACATTACTCATACACAGTACTGTAATGGTCCAAAGGGAATTTTCTGGGGGTTGACTGTTACAGTGGATTTTGGATATGCAACACACAGGGGCACGCAAACATGCATAACATGCAGACACAGACAAAGACACACACACAGTATGAGCCCTAAATGCACAGGAGATACAGTATGAGAGAGTCCTAAATGCACAGGAGATACAGTATGAGAGAGACCTAAATGCACAGGAGATACAGTATGAGAGAGTCCTAAATGCACAGGAGATACAGTATGAGAGAGTCCTAAATGCACAGGAGATACAGTATGAGAGAGAGCCCTAAATGCCCTAAACAAGAGATACAGTATGAGAGAGCCCAAAATGCACAGGAGATACAGTATGAGCCCTAAATGCACAGGAGATACATGGCCTAAATGCACAGGAGATACAGTATGAGCCCTAAATGTACAGGAGATACAGTATGAAAGCACCCTGAAGACCGTAGAGCCACCATCTGTGGAAGCAGCGTGTTTCCATCCGCAGCACAGCCGCGGGATTATTA
Source organism: Anguilla japonica (assembly GCA_025169545.1). Lineage (NCBI taxonomy): Eukaryota > Metazoa > Chordata > Actinopteri > Anguilliformes > Anguillidae > Anguilla > Anguilla japonica. The sequence continues at coordinate 37,156,758 of CM045896.1, forward strand.
ATTAATTTAAACGAGGCCGTCCGCAGCAGCTGCAGGATCGCTCACCGCCAGGGACATGCTACTTAGCGCCAAGGGCCCACGGCTATTTACTGAACCCCCCCCCCCCCCAACCCCCCAGTTTCTATTTCTAAAACAATGTCCCTGTCAAGCCAAACTGAACGCTCAATAAAATTTCATAATCCTGCTTTCCTTTCAGTCGACTTTCCTGCTGCTATCTTTTTGGCACCATACACTGCAGGCCCAGAACACTAATTAAATAGCTAGACTGAGGGTTTATCCACCGCTAAGGCAACACTTTTTCCCCCCCTATTAATGCATGCGATTATACGCGCTGTCCAGCGCAGTACTGAGTATCGAGCGACCGGCACCGAGCCACAGCCGTGTCTGAACTCGCCTGGCCAAAATCGTGATGTTTAAAACAGGCACAGATTGTGTACAACACAGTGCACTGCTCGGTGTTAACTTAACTCTTCACAGAGTCAAAAAGGGCTCAAGGGCTCACATCTCCTCTCTCTAAGATGTGCTCTGTAGATCGATACTGAACATTTTCAGGGGGATGGCAGTTTCAGTGCCTTTTCATTATCAGGATTTATTTCAAGTGCATCCGTCCTCAATCCTTTTAAATGGGTTTTAACTAATTAAATAGCGCGGAAGTTTAATTAAGAACGGACACCGGCGGCCAGGCTATTCGCTTTACGATAGCCCGCCAAGTGCGCCGCCAGGACGGCGAGAATCCCTCCCTCTCACAAGCTGTTTATGATTGGCTGTCCCACAAGGCCAATATTCCCATGGAAACCATCATCATCGCACCATAAAAATCACCTACAAAGTCTAGCAGAGTAGTGGAGTGGAGCTGGGCATCTGATTGCAACAGCATAATTCCCCCATTAGCACACCAACGGCCACTCGGGAAACTGGTCGTTTAGTGACAGTTTCACTGGGAATCTCGCACAGATGGTATATCAGTTCTGCAAACGCTCATTCACAAAACCCAGGTCCCTGATTACATCACCCCACTGTCACACCAGTATCCAATAGCGAGGTCAGCCTCTCAGGCTCATGTTGGGTCAAGGAACAGAGTGCATGCCAAGGCGAACTAGAAAACACAAGCATATTGTAAAAAGCTAGAACGGTGAAACAAAAAAAGTAAAAGTGCAGAACACGAAGAGAGAGAATGGCTGAGCGCAAGAGAGAGTGAGAGCAAGAGAGAATGAGAGAGTGAGCAGCTGATGGGAAATCTGGAGAGAGAGAAAAGAAAGAGAGAAAGGAAGGGGGAGAGAGAGTCTGTTTTACTCAAATGTGTCTAACATTGTGCATTTCATATTAAATCATTTTGACCAGAATAAAGAGATCAGAGATTGCATTTATTCTGAAAACTCCTTCTAAGAAATCCTTTTATGATCGATCAAAGGAATTCAAACTCTCTTGCATTCTCAAAAATCTACTGCAGAGGGCAGTCACACAGAGAGAAAGACGCAGCAAGAGACCGAGTCTGACTCTTTTTTGGGTCTTTTTTTCCTTCTTTTAAAATTATTATATTATTATTATTATTATTATTATTATTATTATTATTATTATTATTAATAATAATAATAATAATAATTATTAATAATTATTATTATATTTAATTTATTTAATTGTTATGCTTTTCTGATCTCACTTGCCCAACTGACAGATAATTTCCTCTTCTTCAGGCGGTATTTTTGAAAGAAGCGTAGCGGACGGCAGTGCCGTAGTTAAAGATTTGCGAATCAGCGGCTGCTAAGCACGGTCTTATTTGCCTTTTCACGCTGCTACTTAATGACGCTGCTTAATGCGATCGGGATGCTAATGAAAACGCTAATTTCCCCTCCTTTGCCATTTCTGCTGGTTCATCTGCTTCCTCTTGTTAACGAGCTTTGCTTGCAAGTAGCCGGCCGAACACAAACGTCCGCTGAGCGTTTGCGTGTTACTCCCGTTCACCTCGGGTGGGTCTTTGAGAATACGCGCAGGCCTGTGTGGGTGTATGCAGATGAAAAGTTTCTGTCCACGGTGATATTAAAATGCTAATTTAGCCCGACGGATGGATACTCTAGTCTGTCCTCTTTCATTTCCCTTGTATTACAGAAAATGGGCATCTGCCAATGGAGCCTAATAGACAACGACAAATTAAACATCTGGGTGACTGTGCTTTATGTATTTGTCCGGGAAACTGTTAAACAAATAAGTTATGTAATGGAAAATGGTTATTCAAGGGCAGAATTGCCTAAAAAGAAGTATTCAAGCACATATGCCAAATGCACAGGCACACACACACATATACACATATACACAAACATACACACACGTACACACTGACACATGCCCACAAAAAAGGCACACAGTCTCTCTCTCTCTCTCTGTCTCTCTCTCTCACAAACACACACACACACACACACACACACACCATGAATCCAACCCCCACCCTTACCACACCACTCAGACTCAGTCGGAGAATGACTCAGAAGGTGAACACAGGTTACCCAGCGCCCAGCTTTCCACATCATCAGATTTCCTCAAAGCAAATTAACCGAGGGGCTACTGGGTGCCACCTGCAGCTGAAGAGGTGGCCTGCGTCCCACGCCGGTGAGTCACATCCTTACTGCCCGAAATTCTTTCTGCCGATCACATGATCCAGGGAGGGAGGGACTCAGCTGGCAGGTTATTTCAGCTCGCTGACGGAATGACTGTGCAGCACGGCTGGGTCACAATGGAATGACTGTGCGGCACGGCTGGGTCACATGGAATGACTGTGCAGCACGGCTGGGTCGCAGTGGAATGTCTGTGCAGCACGGCTGGGTCACATGGAATGACTGTGCAGCACGGCTGGGTCGCAGTGGAATGACTGTGCAGCACGGCTGGGTCGCAGTGGAATGACTGTGCAGCACGGCTGGGTCGCAGTGGAATTACTGTGCAGCACGGCTGGGTCGCAGTGGAATGACTGTGCAGCACGGCTGGGTCGCAGTGGAATGACTGTGCAGCACGGCTGGGTCGCAGTGGAATGACTGTGCAGCACGGCTGGGTCACAGTGGAATGAATACACAGCACAGCTGGGTCATGGCAGTCGGAACAGAAGAAGCACAGTCCAGGCTTGCTTGTCAGAGCACTCAGAAAAATACGGAGGCGCAGCTGTAATGAACTGGGCGAGATCGGGCAATCCAAATAAGAGAATGCAGTCAAAAACATGCGGGTAGAAATGTTTTCTAAAGTGTCTGAATGACCCTTCAAGCAGCGAGAAGGACAGGAACACAACCACCCACACAAATCCCACGAAGGAACAAACAGCTCTCACACGCTGCGAACAAATGGCTGAGAGAAAAATGCTCACAAAGAGAATGCTTTTTAATTACCCATACATGCGTAATGTGCTTATATACCCATACATGCGTAATGTGCTTATATACCCATGCATGCGTGATGGTGCTTATATACCCATTCATGTGTGATGGTGCTTATATACCCATGCATGCGTAATGTGCTTATATACCCATGCATGCGTGATGGTGCTTATATACCCATTCATGTGTGATGGTGCTTATATACCCATACATGCGTAATGTGCTTATATACCCATACATGCGTAATGTGCTTATATACCCATGCATGCGTGATGGTGCTTATATACCCATTCATGTGTGATGGTGCTTATATACCCATGCATGCGTAATGTGCTTATATACCCATGCATGCGTGATGGTGCTTATATACCCATTCATGTGTGATGGTGCTTATATACCCATGCATGCGTGATGGTGCTTATATACCCATTCATGTGTGATGGTGCTTATATACCCATGCATGCGTGATGGTGCTTATATACCCATGTGTGTGTGATGGTGCTTATATACCCATGTGTGTGTGATGGTGCTTATATACCCATGCATGCGTGATGTGCTTATATACCCATACATGCGTAATGTGCTTATATACCCATACATGCGTAATGTGCTTATACACCCATACATGCGTAATGTGCTTATACACCCATACATGCGTAATGTGCTTATACACCCATGCATGCGTGATGGTGCTTATATACCCATGTGTGTGTGATGGTGCTTATGTACCCATGTGTGTGTGATGGTGCTTATATACCCATTCATGTGTAATGTGCTTATGTACCCATGCATGTGTGACAGTGCTTATATACCCATACATGTGTGATGGTGCTTATGTACCCATGTGTGTGTGATGCTGCTTATATACCCATGCATGTGTGATAGTGCTTATATACCCATACATGTGTGATGGTGCTTATGTACCCATGTGTGTGTGATGCTGCTTATATACCCATGCATGTGTGATAGTGCTTATATACCCATACATGTGTGATGCTGCTAATATACTGTAAATTTAATTGCCCATACATGCATGGTGGTGCACATAGATGCATAGGTGTGTGTAGGTGCATATAGATGCATGGATGTGTGTAGGTGCATATAGATGCATAGATGTGTGTAGGTGCATATAGATGCATGGGTGTGTGTAGGTGCATATAGATGCATGGGTGTGTGTAGGCGCGTATAGATGCATAGGTGTGTGTAGGTGCACATAGATGAAGGAAGCTGAATGCCATGTATGCTTCCAACAGCCTTTGGCATCATCCATCTATTTCTGACAAATAATGGGTTGACCATTTTGTTTTCCTGACATTATTTAAAGTGAGGGGGTGACCCCAGTTCTAAGCCTTTAAAGTGAAAATAACTCAACTGGTGTAGCAGGTCATTTAGCTTGAACTGAAATGGGGAACTTAAGGGAACTCCAAAGCAAATTCTGTTGTTTACTTTGTGTTCAAAGCGAGCAGTTCATTACCTTTACCGGGCTGTTTTATTAGATCTGACAGCCACCGACTTCAAAACAGCATTTGGATGTATTCTCCGTGCCTATTTGTCTCCCCAATTTAATAATTAATTAAGGGTATAGGAGCCACTGAACCACAGCTCAGTGTGAAATGACTATTAAAGAACAGCAGGCAGATTGGTCCTGTGGCAGGATGCCAACTCACACATCTATCAATCAACATGAGCTTTATGTTCCTTTCAAATAAAGAATGAAATATCATGATTTCAGAACTCTGTCAGTTAGCTGTGCTAACTAGTGCGAATTTAGACATACTTGCAGCACTACAAAGAGAGTCAAACATTAACCATTTATCTTCCCCGTATCCTAAAAAACATGAACCCCAGTTTTGTTTGATGTTTTGGTGACACCATTTTGAACAATTGAACAATTTTTGATCATTAGATTTCAATATTATTTTCAGGATTTTTGAACTGTCAAGTTGCAGTTCATCATATCAAAATATGCTGACCAAACCTGATATATTACTAAAAGAGGTAACAGTCATACAGAGGAGTGACTTTACAGTATGAAATTGTTGCTGTTATGAACTTAAGCCAGTAACTAAGTGAGCTGTTCAGGGTCATTTCTGTCCTTAAACAATATATCCGGGAACAGTTTACCTGTGTGATCCCACTCCCCAAAATTTTGTGTAAAAAGAGGTAAATAATGACCCAAAATCAAGCGAGACAGGATTCCAAGGCCCTGGATTAATGCCTGTTGGGCCGAACTCCATGCTGCGATGTCGTTTGGTCAGCAGGTGTGTTGATTAGAACGCTTTATCGCGCCTTATCTGAAAATGGGCGGCTCAGGAGGGGGCGGGGCCACAGGGCGAGAGGCCGCCCCTCCTCCAGAACAAACAGGCTGAGGACATGAAGGTGACCGAACGGCCGGATTAATCTCTCTCTCTGCGGAACTGCGAGTCGTCCAGGTTCCGGGGGTTTACGGTTTGTATTCAGAGGAGCCCAGGTGTACTGACCAGATTGAATCGTACGGGGGCGAATCAGGGCAAAATGTAACGCACGGAAGAGAGAGAAGTCCTTTTGAAACGAGCCATGGTTGAGTCAGGTGGCTTTGGCTCGGGAGCACAACATGGATGACGTGGAGGAAGGCCGCCCTTCTCCGACGACCTTGGCGGTGGAGGCCCCGCCTCAGGGGGCAGCGGCGAAGCTGAGTGCGGCGTCCCTATCGGAGACGGGTGCTCAGACGCAGCCGTCTTTCGGGGAGGGGGGTTCGGAGGACGCAGCGCGCGGCCTCTCCTCCCCGGGACCGCCCGAGCGAGCAGGGGAGGGCGGGAGAGACGGGGAACTTACGCCACAGGAACCCGCTGCTCCACGGAGCCGGACCGAGCGCGCTCAGAGCGAACAGGGCTGGAGGAGCCGGACAGAGCGCGCTCAGAGCGAACAGGGCTGGAGGAGCCGGACAGAGCGCGCTCAGAGCGAACAGGGCTGGAGGAGCCGGACCGAGCGCGCTCAGAGCGAACAGGGCTGGGAGGAGCCGGACAGAGCGCGCCGAGCGCGCTCAGAGCGCGCTCAGAGCGAACAGGGCTGGAGGAGCCGGACCGAGCGCGCTCAGAGCGAACAGGGCTGGAGGAGCCGGACCGAGCGCGCTCAGAGCGAACAGGGCAGGAGGAGCCGGACCGAGCGCGCTCAGAGCGAACAGGGCTGGAGGAGCCGGACAGAGGAGCTCACGGGGCTGGAGGAGCCACGGGGCTGGAGGAGCCGGACAGAGCGCGCTCAGAGCAAACAGGGCTGGAGGAGCCGGACAGAGCGCGCTCAGAGCAAACAGGGCTGGAGGAGCCGGACGAGCGCGCTCAGAGCGAACAGGGCTGGAGGAGCCGGACCGAGCGCGCTCAGAGCGAACAGGGCTGGAGGAGCCGGACAGAGCGCGCTCAGAGCAAACAGGGCTGGAGGAGCCGGACAGAGCGCGGGAGGAGCCGGACAGAGCGCGCTCAGAGCGAACAGGGCAGGAGGAGCCGGACAGAGCGCGCTCAGAGCGAACAGGGCTGGAGGAACCGGACCGAGCGCGCTCAGAGCGAGCAGGACCGGAGGAGCCGGAGACGGAATCCACCGAAGAGCCGCTCCTCTCCGGGACCCGACGGCCGAGGGGGACAGCGGGAGGGGATGAGCCGACCACGCCCAGCGGGCCCGGCGAAAAGAGGGGGGAGAGGGCGGGAGCGCGGACGCCATCGCGGAGGAGTGCCCTGTGTGCACCGAGCTCCTGGGCGCCCCCGGTGTGCCGCGGGCGGGCGGCGCTGCACTGCGGCCATGCGGTGTGCCGGGCCTGCCTGGCGGGGATGCTGGGCCGCGCGGCGGACCCCACGCGGCTCCGCTGCCCGCTCTGCCGCCAGAGCACGCCGCTGCCGGCCTGGGAGATCCGCCGCATGCAGGAGGAAGCTGCCTCCCACGCGGCGGCGACGGCGGCGCGGACGCCGCGCTCCTGGCCCCGCCCCCGCCCCTTTCGCCGTCCCCCCCCCGACCCGGGGCCCGGAGCGCTGGCTGGAGGCGCGGGTGGGGGCGCGGGTGGGGGCGGTGGCGGTGTGCGGCTGCCTCAGGCTCCCCGTCGGCGCGGCGCTGGCCCTGCGGCGGCTCCGTCGGCGCTGCCGCTGCTGCTACCTGACCTGCCTGCTGCTGCTCTACCTGACCGAGCTCACCTGCCTGCTGCTGGTCTTCCTGCCCGTGCTGGTGCTGGTCCTGCTCTTCACTCTCGCAGGAACTTAGACTGCAGGTCTTACGCTCGTCCTGCCCCCTGTAATCACCAAAGCAGTGGGCCGCATTTGGACCGTCTGTTAGAACTGAAATGCATTCTTCAGCTCGTTATTTTTGAAATAAATGTGACTGAATAAACATGGCTTCTCTCCACAACTGCATCTGTAGTCTACATTGGGTTCTGCTCTATTTCTGACTTTACCTTCGCTGTAAAAACTCACAGACAGAAACGTAACTAGTCACATACCCTAAATAATACTTAAACATGTGCACATATGCTTAATATGAATGCTTTGTATAAACATGTTTAGCATGAGTGTGCAATGTTTTTTGATTCTAAAATATATCATGTATATGAGATCTCGAAGATCTGGAAAAAGGTTATATTTTCTGTATACAAACAATCTACAGTATTTCATTGACTAATCAAATGTAATTTTCCTTCATTGTCAAGGAATGTAAATGAACCACAACTTTCAGAACAATCACTTAAAGGTTCATTCCCACATTTACGTTTAAGTATATACAGGAATATCTAATAAGTCGCACTCTCAGGCTGGTGATGTCACTCTGCCACCTTGCATCGTGAATGCATGGCTGCAGCAGACCTTAGGTATGAAGGATTTTGGATTTGGGTCGTTTGCTTGTGTTTTTACACTGGCCTACTTCTGGAGAGGCAAGAATTCCTGCTGTCCTCAGCAAATTCAACTCGCGGGTAAAGACAAAACCATAGAAAACATTTCTAAGCGCATCCGTTCATCTTTTAAAAAAAAAAAATTTGTTAACTCTCAGTCAAATGTGAATTTGCACGAGAAAGCTTGAAAATCCTCGCGCATTAATTTTATGGTATCTGGGTGCCAGCACTGCGAAGCGGCCGTTTCTAGATGCGGACAAAACAGTTGTGTGCATTTTTTTTATCGCAAGAAAGGCATTTGCATAATTCACGTTTTAAAAATAACCCCCTGGTGTCTCCGTGGGGATGAGGACGGGGGAGAGGCCTCCTCCCTGCTGGGGGAGATCGAGCGCGCACTTACGGGAGGCTTTGGGACAGGATCGGGAAAAAAGCCGGATCGTCGGTGCTGAATTATGCAGACGCTGTGCTATACGCCCGAATGAGCACATTACGCATGCATGTGCAGGAAACGCATTACGCATGCATGTGCAGGAACACATTACGCATGCATGCGCAGGAAACACATTACCCATGCATGTGCAGGAAACGCATTACGCATGCATGTGCAGGAAACACATTACGCATGCATGTGCAGGAAACACATTACGCATGCATGCGCAGGAAACACATTACCCATGCATGTGCAGGAAACGCATTACGCATGCATGTGCAGGAAATGCACTACGCATTGCATGTGCAGGAAACGCATTACCCATGCATGTGCAGGAAATGCATTACGCATGCATGTGCAGGAAACGCATTACGCATTCATGTGCAGGAAACACATTACACATGCATGTGCAGGAAACACATTACGCATGCGTGTGCAGGAAACACATTAGGCATGCATGTGCAGGAAACGCATTACGCATGCATGTGCAGGAAACGCATTACGCATGCATGTGCAGGAAACACATTACGCCTGCATGTGCAGGAAACACATTACGCATGCATGTGCAGGACACGCATTACACATGCATGTGCAGGAAACGCATTACGCCTGCATGCGCAGGAAACACATTATGCATGCATGCGCAGGAAACACATTACGCATGCATGTGCAGGAAACACATTACGCATGCATGTGCAGGAAACACATTACGCATGCATGTGCAGGAAACACATTACGCATGCATATGCAGGAAACACATTACGCATGCATGTGCAGGAAACACATTACGCATGCATATGCAGGAAACGCAACCCTGTCAATTTCTCTCTGAGTTCTTTAAGTCGCTTTGGCCCTCCTCGCTTGGAGGGGTGGGGGGGCTCTCACGAGGGGCTCTAAATGCCCCCGATCCTTCCCCCTGCACCGGCTGAAACGCAAACCGCGGCTGAAGTTAGATAACATTACAGCACTTGGAAAGCAGGAGGAAAACCACACTGTTCTCCATCCCGCTCTGGCCAAAGGCAAACAGACAGATGGCCAAGTTCCAGCTCTGACCTGCTTTTCCCTATTGTTCTATGACCTTCTGTGGCTACTCTGTGTCTCTCTCTCACACGCACATGCACACGCACGCGCACACGCACACACACACGTACACACACACACACACATACACATACACACTCCGGTTACATGCTTGAGTTTACTGTCGCAGATGCATTCGGTTCTCTCCTGTGGCTGCATAAACACAACATTTCCACATCGTTAGCATCCATGCTGTTTATTCGCTCCACTGCCACCTCAATCAAGGCCAACTCACACACACGCCCCCTCTCCCACACACACACACACACACACACACACAACCTCTCCCACACACACACACACACACACACACACACCCCTCTCCCACACACACACACACACACACCCCCTCTCCCCACACACACACACACACACACACCCCCTCTCCCCACACACACACACACACACACCCCCTCTCCCCCACACACACACACACACACACACACCCCCTCCCACACACACACTCACACACCCCCCTCCTCTCACACACACACACACACACACACACGCCCCCTCTCCCACACACACACACACACACACACACCCCCTCTCCCACACACACACACACACCCCCCTCCACGCCACCACACACACACACACACACGCCCCCTCTCCCACACACACACACACACACACCCCCTCTCCCACACACACACTCACACACCCCCCTCCTCTCCACACACACACACACACACACACCCCCTCTCCCACACACACACACGCCCCCCTCTCCCACACACACACGCACACACACACCCTCTCCCACACACACACTCACACACCCCCCCTCCTCCCACACAACACACACACACGCACATGCATACGCACACACACGCATGCACGTATTCATACACACTCACGCATACACACATGCACACGCACACCCCTCATCCCACAGACACACACTCTCCTCCCACACAGACACACACACACACCCTCTCCCACAGACACACACACCCACACACACACCCCCTCTCCCACAGACACACACACCCGCGCACACACACACACACACCTCTCCACACACACACACACATGCATACGCACACACACATGCATGCACACACACACACACGCATACACACATGCACACACACACCCCTCCTCATACGCACACACCCACGCATGCACAGCACACACATACACACACTCACGCATACACACATGCATACACACACACACTCACACACACACAAACACACACACATCCCCTCCTCCCCCACACACACAAACACACACACACACACCCCTCCTCCCACAGACACACATACACACACTCGCGCGCACACACACACACCCTCTCCCACAGACACACACACGTACACACACACATGCACACACACACACACATACGCATACACACGCATGCACGCATTAATACACACTCACGCATACACACATGCACACACACACCCCTCCTCCCACAGACACACACACCCTCCTCCCACACAGACACACACAAACACACACACAAGCACACACACTCACACACACATGCACACACAAACACACACACACAACACACATATAGACACACACACACACACAAACACACACATCCCCTCCTCCCACACACACACACACACACACACATCCCCTCCTCCCACACACACACACACACACAACACACACACTCACACCCTACACACACACACCTCCCACACACACACACACACACACACACACACGCACACACACACAGTTAAGCCACTGAGCTGTTTTACGAGCTCAGCAGTTTCCCCTCCCAGCAGCTGGCACGGTACCCGCACCTCCGAGCCCCGCGGTGCGTGTCCGGGGCTGAGCCGCGACAGACCGAGGCAGTCGCCGCGGACGACGGCCCGCTCATAAACACGGGTGCGAATAATACATAAGGGCATAGTGACATATTTAACTATCCACAGCGCGATGTCTGTGCCCCTGACTAAAATACGTTGTGCGGACAGAACCGCCTGCCAGGCTGGACAATTCAGTGCAACTGCAAAGCAGTGCCGCACAGTCCACTGCGCTTTCCCAGTTTTGTGATTCGTCCAAAAATTTACATCGAGACCAGGGCATCGCACTGTGGGTACACGGCCCGAGAATTCTGGGCTTCCTTCCAACTGAAACAGCTTTTGCCAGCATGGACTGAGCTGCTGTACTAACTGTACTAACTGAACGGTTATGTTATGTTATGCTATGCTATGTTGTTATGTTATGTTATGTTCAGTTAACCAAAATGCAGTCTGTAAAAGCAACTAGGTACCATACACAGGATTGGTTGATTAATGTATTAATTGGCTTGTAAGTTGATTGACTGCTTAGTTTATTTATTTATTTATTTATTTACTGATTGATTGACTGGCCAACTCACATGCTGAAAGTGTGGACGCTTGGTTATTAAACCCTAACACCTGCCTGGGCGAATTCTGAATAAACCAAAGGCCTGAGACAGGTGAGATAGCTGCATAGCTTTAATCATCAGTTATAGTAACAAGCACACTGGACAGAAAAGAACAGCGCTGACGCTACACAGAGTGATGGCTGCAGCTGCATAAATGCTACTTTGCGAGTGAACAGTCGATGTAAGAAGTGCACAAACGTGTGCATCCCTGACTGTAATCACTGTTAGCAGTAACGGTCCTGGCCTATTTGCATGTTTGCTGCTGTAGGCGACAGGCACAGCTCTGCCCTCTAATGGAGTGAAGGGGGGGGGGGGGGAATTCCAGGATTGTGTGTGGGGGGGTTTGTTTTTTTGCCAGAATTATTTAATTATGCTTGAGTATTTTTTTGGCCCATGCAGTTCTGTTCTGAGTGCAGTCCAAGCCTAAGCCTTTCTAAGGTAAATGCTACCTGTGAATACTGAAACTTGTGGAATCATGGGAAAAATGACCCAGTGCAGTCAACAACAGGGCTCACGCAGGTGCTGACAGAGGACACCTTCAGTGTACGTTCATTTCCACTTACTTTTCTTTCTCAAGCTGATCACAGCTAAAACTCCCACCTACTACTCAATGTGGCACAGTTACACTAGTGAGTGCAACTGAGGGCAGCAAACACTAAACCATCCACCATTTTGGCTCCAGTGATTTTGCCGTGGTGATTATAACAGACTGCTTTCTTCATACATTGGTTATTAAACCTCTGTGTATGACCACAGCAGGGCAATCCCCAGTAACAGTCAAGTCAGTGGTCCCCTTTCATCATCTCAGGGATCCCTAAAATGGCAATCCTTTGGCTGAGAACCCAACACATCAACAAGATGGTTAACATACGATACCTTTACCTGACTCAAGCCATTACAGGATACAATGGCACAAGGAAGCACGTTCAGGTTATCATCTCCTTGTACTACGGATCTTTATGAGACACTGCGGTTTATCACAATATTGCCAACAATGTATAAACCCAACAGGGTATTTGGTTTTATCTGAAAGCCAAGTATATGTCATTCATGAAAGAGAAAAACAAACAAAATAAACATTTGTTTGGCTGAGGATCCCGTGGGACCCCTGCCTCTCCCTGTACAGCAGTTTGGGAACCCATGGATTTAGGAAC